>JAEQBH010003972.1:600000-906815 GCA_016808115.1 Tetrastigma voinierianum
ATAAATATTCTTTTGTTGGTATATCATATCCATCATCTTCTGTGTTATCATTTAATCTTTTGTAGTTAATTACCATTGTACTTTTTCCTTTTTTTTGTTCAGCTTTGTAATTTATTCATTAAGAGAGAATTTGTGACCTATGAGGTGAATCGATCTACGTATTACTTCTAGTTTTAGTAAATCATTATCTGTATGTCTTATAATATTCTCTATCTTTTCAGGTTGCTTCTATCATAGCAGTTTTATTTTTATAATGCAGGTTTTTATTTTAACATATATTCAACTCTATCTTTTTCCCAATATTTTAAAACATTTTCTCCTATAATTTCTAGTTTCACCACAACCTATCAATTAAGCTTTGTATTTGTTCTTCTTTTATGTTTATCATAGTAATTTATACTATTATTAATATGGACTAGTGCGATTGAAATATATCTTCATATTCTTCTTCTTAAAATCTTCTTGTATTATATTTGCAAAAATTTGCATTGCCCTTTTCGCTCAGCGAAGTAACTTTACTTTATGTTGGTTTCTAGACCTCTAATTGGCGACATCCTGAAATTCTTCGGGACTTATAATTCCTGATTTCTTTTGTAAATGGACTTATCATGCAATGTCTTGATAAGATAAAAAATCTTTATTAAAAATTGTTTATTAAAAATTATCCTTTAATGAAATGACAATCTTAATATAAACGTGCACAAGAGTTTAAAGGTTTTATCGAGTTTCTTTCCCAGTAGTAAAAGTATTACAGGACTGAGAGTAACAGTTTGTCATAAAGGAATATTTTAATTTGTGAAATCTTAGATGGTTGGGTATACCTATTAAAGCTTCAGTTTGCTTGTTGTGCTATCATAGGTTTTTTAACTAAGATTATAAAAATCTTTTGTATTATTTTCTCATCTATAAGTACATAATTTACAACACATCTAACCAATGCATATGTTTTAAAAAATCTTCTATCTAATTGTACATTCTATTTGGGGTGCTTTTATTTCTCCTAATTTATTTACATATTTCTACATAGGGTGGATTATTACATTAGAGTTTCTTCCATCCACTTAAATTAGCCGGGGATTTCTCTAATTTTTCCAACTTTCTATATATTTTCAAATTTTGTTACTAAATTATTATATCCTTCTTTTATTAGAACTATTTCTTGTTCTATTTAACATCTTTCATCTAGAGAGGTATTTATAATTTCTTGATTATTATTTTGACATTCATTTCTTTCGATGCCCAAGTTGAGTATGAGTATTCTTCTATACATATATACATCCTTACAAAATAGCAAACACAGCATTTTGCTCTATGTAATTTATCGGAAACCATTTACATTTAAAAACATCTGTACTATGAGTCCTCTATTCTTTCCATTAGTGTTCACATGTTATATCCATAAATTCTGTATTTGGAAATTCTAATTTCACTAAATCATTTATTAGATCTTCGTTTTCACTATTTGAGTTTTGTTTTTCCCTTACGTGATACTAACTGGCATACTTTATATATTGTTTGATTATCGGATATTTCTTCCATCTATTTTCACCCTAATTCTTCATTTGTACATTCTAAAAGCATACTTCTAGTAAATATATAGGTTTCTTTCTAAGAGTTGAAATTTATTTGCTTAAATAGTGCAGTTCTCCACATGCATAACACTTAAGTTTTATTTCCTATATATTCTTTTGGATTGTAATTGCACCTAACACATGTTTGCTAGGATCTAAGTAAAGTTTTCTTCTAGTGAATCTTTTTAAGAACATCTTTTATTTGTATTTTTTATATGGTTTATATTTCATACTTTCAACTATTTTCTTCCATTCCTTATGTTTATAGTTAGCAAATATATTTTACAAAATCTATCTTGACTTCTTAAGTTGTCTTTGGGTTTGTATTTATTTGCATTTTCTTTTTAATATTTTTAGTATGGTTTTACTCCATGTCCTATACTCCAAGGTTCTTTGGTTTTTGTCATCTCATCTTGTTGGACTCCTTTTGAAATTCCCTGTCATGAGTTTTAAATTTCCTCTTCTATAGGTTCTTTGAGTTTTCTAAATAATTTTCTCCTAGCTACTTGGTTAAATCCATTTCTGAAATATACACAAAAATGGTAGTATGATTGAGAGAATTCTTTTATATATTTCCAGTCTTTTATTTGCATTTGTTCTAGATGTAATAATGCTTCTTGTTGAATGGTAAGATGTCCTGAGTTGGGATCTTCTCCTACAAGCCAAAGACTACTAATTTGGTTTACACAAAATTATAAGGTCCCAGCTCTAATTTGAGCATACCACCACATTGTAATTTTCTCTAAAATTTGTCTTATAAGATTCCCATAATGCCTTAGTATTTTCTCTAAAGGTTTACCTAAATAATTTATACATAGTTTCAGGATCATTTCTTGGGGGCCTCCATTTTTCCAGGACTTACACTTCTCTTTGGATACTTCCACATCTATTACACTATTCCATAATTGTGAGATTATGAGGCTGCTTATATTCAATAAACGTCTGAAGCTTGTCCTTGGAACTGGTAAGGTTTTTCTATTGGGTAAGGTCTTCTTCAGGTGCAGGAAATCCTATGGATTCATCATAGGATTTGAAGCTTGGCTTAGGTTTGTTCCTCATAATATGCTTTGTGGTCCTAGGTAAATTTCTCCCTCTATCTTGCCTTATTCCCATAGGTTGATTTGCAGCTAAATGGTGTAGGAGAGTTTAGGTGCTTACTTCATCATCCATCATTTCTAGATCATTATACGATTCTATGGTTTCATTTGTCATCTTCTACTAATTTCATGACCACAATGTTTCCTGAATTTATCATAGATTAATCTTTCTTCTTCTTCTATTCTCCTTTTCTTAAGGCTAATGTTTCCTATTTTAATAAAATCTTCTTCTCCTGCTTGCTATTACTCCATCTGCTTCCATAAAGTAATTCTTTTTATTGGATAATCTTTTCTTCTAAAGTTCTGAGTCTATTTTATTTAATTAATTCTTGGCTACTCTTCACTTTCTTGTGTATCATTCTTTTGTAATCTCTGTAAGACCTTATACTAGTTTTCCTAAGTATTTTGGTATACTAAAAGGATTTTGGTATAGCTTGTTTATGTTTTCTTAGCAAAATCTTCTAAATCCCATTCTAATCCTGCTAAATTTTCTGTACTTAATGCCTCTGGTTTAACCATTCCTACTCCTTTAGTGGTTAGGAGATTTACCACATCTTCTACTTTTACTTTTACTTTATTATCTGCATAATTTGTACATCTTCCAATAAATCCTATATTAATTACTAGATTACTACCTTTTACTTGTTGTTCATATCCTTTTGTTTTAATTTCTATTTTAATATCTTGCTGTAAGTCTTTAAGGCTCATCATAAAATCTAGCATACAATATACTATACCTATGTTATTATTCATATCTATTTCTGTACTTGCTATCATTGCTTTTCCCATATCACGTCGACTAATAATTATATATATGTACTAATGTTTTGTTCCTAAACCTTTTCTTCTTAAGCCTTTAATGGCTATAGTTATTAATCTAAATGACTAAAGGTACGATAAAAACTCTTCAGCACCACCTATACCTTTCTAATAATTCTAAGGTGATTGTATCATCTCTAAACATTGGATTTCTTCTTCTACGATACATTTTATAAGAATTTGTTTCTTAACCAAAATCTTCTTTTATATATCACTTTTGGTTCTAATATTTTAAACCATTAGTCTTGGATTTTCATAATTCTATTTTTGGATCTATGATTTCGGCTATTTATGTTCCATATTTATCAACACTCATGTCCCATCATTAATACACTACTTGTTTCTCACTTGGATATTGTTCTAAATTCGAGGAAAATGATCTTACTTTATTCATTGCTTTTTGTTTGTCTTTACTGTTCCAATTACCAGGTTCTAGGTATAGTTATTGATTTCTTGGGTTTTCCTATTTTAGGTTATTTATTCCTTTTATAAGATCTTACATGTCTTGTGTTTTTGAACTACTATTATCGTAGATTTACTAAGTTTCTGACTTATATTTAATAATAATAATATGATTATATTATTTTGTTTACTAAGTTAAATACATGGGCAGAAATTCAATTTAAGATGAGGCGAAAATCGTAATTTGTTCTGAAAATTGTAATTTCGGTTAAAAATCAAGTAATTAATTCTCTAGATCTCGGATGTGGCTTGGTTATCATAGTTGGAATCGTCTCGCAAAATCTAGTTAGCACGTAAAATTTAAGTAATTTTAAAGATAGTTGGAGTCGCACATTTGCCAGGCAATCTGAGTTTAGGTCTTGATAAAATGTTTTCGATCATGACGAGGCACATATAGCATGTACTCATGTACCATAAGTGGTATGAGTAGAGAAATGATGAAAATGGATAGTAAGTGGTCACCAGGAGAAATGTCAAAAGCTGGAGAAAGAAATGAATTAACTAAATTAAAAGGATTAAATGAGCCAAGGACAATAAACTTCTGAAGTACTCATCTTCATTAAATCAAAGCTAGAGGAAAATGGGGGAAGGAGGAGGGGACTTGCGGTAGCGACAATGGCTTTTTAAAGAGAGGATGTCGCCATATATAAGAGTGTCGGAAGATCGAAGCCGTCGGCGGGCTTGGGCGAGAAGGAAATGTTACTGTGAGGCGGTATCGAAATTTGGACTCAGGGATCGGGGTTTCCCCGACTCTGAGGGTGGGAATTTTCTCCACTGCTTGGGTTTATTAAATTTTAAATGTTTTACTAATGTTTCGGTTGAGATTGGCCAGTTAGGGGCGGGTTGGATCGATCCCCGAGCAGCAGGGCGAATTAGTGGAAATATTTTCTTTGCCATGGAAGCAGGCATCAGATGGGTATGGGGCGTTTGGAACAAGTTGTGTTAGTTGTGTATTGAATAAGTTGCTTGGTATGCATTAGTGGAATGGCCGTGGATTACGGAGTTCACGGGTGAAACTGGATTGAATTATGATTTTGGGAATAGTAGCAGGGTTCACTTATTCTAGAAGCTTAGTCATTCTAAAATAATAATATTTTGTGAAAATATGTGTTTGGCCAGTGATTTAAAATTAAATAGCTCATTGTTTGATCATTAGCCCAAGTGAGCTAATCTTGATGCTTGAAATTGATTAATTACAGGACATGATTGTGTGATTGGATATTATGCGAGTATATTCATGTTTATAAATTTGCATATGATTAGACTGTATTGGAACTGGCATACATGCATTCCATATGCACTGGAACATCCTAGGACTATAGGAGTTAGTGCATGAGATGAGTCCCAGAAAATGGTTCGGGTAGTCTAAAAGTGTTAAGTTATCGGAGGGTAATCCAAACTAAAAATATCAATCGTCGGATGACCGATTGATATTTAAGCCCGGAGGAGTAGTCCACAGGCAAATAATATCAGCGAGTCGGAGCGGCCGGTTGATATATTCATCGGAGGTGAACCACGAAACAACTTAAATATATCAATCCTCGGAGGCGGCCCAATTGATATATCTCGGAGGGTAGTCCACTAAATAACATCAGGAGATGGTCCCGATTTATAACACATCGGTAGCTTTACAAATGAACGCTAGTATTCCTCATACGAGGCAGGCGAGTGTAGGAGGAAATCAGTGAAAGGACCTGGGATCGAGTTAGTCATGTAGACATTCAAAGTAGGATCATGCATTGCTTGAATGTGTGTTTAAGTGGAACATTGCGCACTTAGGTGGTGGAGGTAGCCCTTGGGGCGATTCTCCTACGAGCTTTATCACCGGAGTGGGATCCTCTTTATTTTATAGATGCCGGGGAGCGTGAGGGGATGGCCTAGATCTGAGAGCCCAGAAAGTTAGAAGAAAGAGCGGAATCATGGCTTTGATGTATACATGTATCAAAATGCTTTTCATTTTAATATATGTTGTACATGAGAGTAAAACTTATGTGCTCTTAATTATTGAGGTATATGGTTGGTTTAAGCTAGTGGAAAAATGTATATTAGTCTTGTTATGAGCCCACAGTGGCCATATTGGATATATAATTTATATATTGAATTTGTTTGGAATGAGGATATGGGACTGCCCAATGTTGGGTAAGGCTCCCAGTACAAAGAGACTGCCCAGATTTTAGTGGCGTCGGGTAGCTTAGGCCTCCACTTCTGCCAAGCGGGTTGACAGGTAGTCAAAACGGACCCGGGATTTTGGGCGTCACGACAGTGTCGGAGCTTAGGTATCACCAGTACCTAGGGAGCTGGGTTTGGGTATCCATCACCAGGTGGTTTGATGTGTGATATGGGTATATGGAACTATAGATAGAAAATTTGGGCTTGAGCCGGTTGAGAAGAACATCACCACTAAGGTGTGGTTTTGATGTGAGTTTAGATTGTAAATTACCTAGAAATCACGGGAAAATGAAAAGCTAGGACACTACGTGAAGTGTTTGTGTGATGATGGCTATTGTGATGGTGTGTGCCATGTTGTATGTGTGTTGTGAGATGTTTGATGTAAGTGATTAGCACATCGGAAAAGCTATGATGTGTTGGGAAAATTTTGAAGTTTTACGGTGTGTAAAACTAGAGTAAAAAGAAGAAATTGTAAACCAAAGAGAAAAATAAATTTTACTAAATTTATTTGATGAGTGAAGAAAATAATTTCTAAGATTTTACAAGTGGTAAAAATTGAAGAAAATGAAAGAAAATAAATTTTATAAATTTATTTGATGGAAAAAATTTTCGGTGAAGCGGAAGAAGAAAATAAATTTATAAATTTATTTTGGTATGAGTGAAAATAATTTTCTAAGGTTTTATGGGGTCTAATAAAATTTAAGAAAATGGGGTTAAATAAATTTTATAAATTTGTTTTAATTATTAAAAAAATGATTTTTAGTGATTTTGGTGGTATTTTCATATTCTTTGGAAATAATGAAAAAAATGATAATAATAATTATAATGAAAAAAAAAAAATTTATGGGCAAAAATCGTTTTGGAGCTCTTTGCAGGTTATAATGTGAAAAAATAAAAATTTATGTACAATGGTAAGAATTTTATTGCAAGCGATAAGTTACGAGGAAGATTTTTGTATTCGCGAGTTTAAGGAGAAGTATATTAGCTAATAAGCGGGGTTGTATTGCAAAGGTGGGGGTATTGTAAATTTAGGGAAAGCCGGTGTCACGATACAAAGATTATATCGTGTGAGGTGAACTCAAGTTTTGGCTGGTTTAGGCTGCCGTACAAAGGGTGCTGTGGCTAGGCGGTTGGTAGTGGGCCTGGTATTGGCGGGGCGGACTCTGCCGCGGACATTGCGACCCCTGGCCGAGTGGCGCCACAATCTGACGGGGGGCCTCGGCCCGACACGACCCGGGGGCACATGATCTGGCCGGGCGTCTTGTGGCCCCTTTGGAGCCTGCCCGATCCTTACTGGGCGTGCACTTTGGAGCTCAGCGGATCCACTGTAGAATATTTGGCTTGGCTTTTCGAGGCGGTTTCGACTAGATGATATTTTGGAGTCACCGTTTGGACAGTTCATGATCATACATTCATCAAAAAAAAATTCTAAATTTTTGAAATTGAAAAATTAATTAAAATAAAATAAAGGAAGCTCAAATAGATTTACAGTAAAATGTCGGAAAAATATAAATTTTCAAAAAATTTTGGCAGAAATTTCATTAAATATTTTAAATGAAAAATCGGTGCCTTCTGATACACGAAAGTGCAAGGACAGAAAATGTGTATACGAGTTATGTGTATGATTAGTATCTCGAAGCAAAATGGTTATGCCTTGGGAATCTTGTATTGGACAACTACCATTTGAAGAGGAGGAAATGGTGATTCTTGGCGGTAGTTGCGTGCGAGAAATTATATGCATGGTGTAAATAGTATAGGAAGAATTGAATGCAAAGGTTAGGAATTATGACCTTAGGGTTGGAGTGCCGAAATGAACAAGAAAGCTTGGGAATTTTATCGAGATGAAATGATTGGTGGTTTGATTTAACACCACTTAGGAAATGAACGGGTGGGTTCATAGTTTGTCGAGTCCTAGTATTGTCGGCTATACGCATTACGTGGGGTGAAATGAAAATTAGATGACTCGCTTGTTGCCGTGAGCGTATATAGATGATTTAGTGAAGGCCGGGACGTGGGGACGTCCACGGGGCAGTCGAGCACCAACGACATTTGACCAGCTAGGCATTTGAACGACGGGCCTTGTAGAGCCGTAGGTGTTGTGGTGAAACGCTCTCGCGCAGGCTAGCATAGCGGGTAGTCGGGTCCTAGTAACGAAGGTTTAGGATGTGACATCCTCCAGAGCATTCACGGAGGGAGGCAGTGGTGAAGGAACCGTTTGGGGTTTATACGAGCGAGAGGTGATGAGGCCGTGGGAGATTACCTCGACACGACCCGGGAGGATGGAAGCCAGGCTGGATTCTAGCTAGAGAATGAAGCGAATATGGTGAAATGGGCAAGGGACATACGAGACCTTAGAGGGCGTTGTACGTGAGTGCCCGCCCAGGGATTAAGTGAGAATAAGAATGATAGGTGGGGTTGCGAGTTAGAGATCTCGAGGACTCTACTCACTGATGGACTTTGAGGATTATAGACATGTCAGAGTTCGAGGTCATCCTAAGGATGATTGGCTGATAGCTTGCAGGGTTGTTATCGATTTGTGAAGCCCTTGGGAGGTTACACGCTGCCCAGCGGGGCTATGTCGTATGGTATTTACCAGGGCGGGCATGACATTTTGCCCCGAAACAATATCTGGTCCCAAGTATCGAGGGGACCGATTCAGCGGTTGAATTTGCGAGCCTTACCCTAGAGGACGAGGGGAGGCCAGACTTGGATCTACCTCTAATAGTGTGCAAATATGAGGATGTTTTTTGGATGGCTTCTGGACTACCTCCGCAGGAGGGATGGCGGAGCTTGATATCGAGTTACCTTGGTATTTTACCTCCTACAGGACTCGCGCGGGATGGCACGGTTAGTCGTAAGAACTTCGTAGTCGATTCTGAGCTATTAAACAGGGGTTTATTAGACCGAACACTTCACCACGCCCAAGGAAGCGGGGTTTCCTAATTTGCGAAGAAGAGGGGCGAGACCAGCCATTGTGCATTGATTTACGAGATAGTTGAACCGGGGTTCTGACGAGAATCGGTACCCATTACCTAGGATTGACGATTTGTTTGACCAGTTGAGAGGAGCGCGAGTCTATTTCAAGATAGTCCTTACATACTGGTTTTCCATCGGTGAGGTTAGGGATACATATATCCACCCAGGGCGGCGTTTAGGACAGTTATGGGCACTTTGAGTTTACGGGTGATGCCTATTGGTTGACGAATGCGCCAGCGGCTGCATTCGTGGATCTAGTGCATAGGGTATTCAGGCACTTATCTAGATCGGTTTATGCGTGGTCTTCGTGGATGACAATGCCCGCATTGCCACTCGGGTGGGAGTGGGGCATGGTATCACTTGAGGGTTGTTTCACAATTGCTGGAGACCATCGGTTGTCGGCTAAGTTCGGTGAGTGCGAGTTTGGCTTCTTTGCGATTGAGATTTTGGATCACGTGAATTGTCGGTAGCGGAGTGTCGGTCGACTAGAAGGTTGAAGCCGAGTGATCACGTTAGGAGGCCGAGATGTCAGTCTTCGAGATACGTTGTTCTTGGGATTAGCGGGTAGAATTATTCTGAGAGACATGAGAATGGGGTTTGAAGTTGTCCATCGGAGACTTGAGGATCGTAGGACTCGCTACGGGATATGGACTCTTAGATTTGGGACGGCCACACACGACCATGGCAGAAATCGAGATGCGAGCTGCTGAGATACGGGTGTTGGCAACAAGAGGAGGATTAGCAGCTTTCTCTAGTTCGGGAAAGAGGCGGAAGACTTACGCACCACCTTGGATTCGGGACTATAGCGGGGATGAGGAGCATGAGTGACGGGATTGCCCCCAGAGACAGGGATCAGACTTTCAGGACAATTGATCCCAGGTTAAGCCCAGTAGAAGCGGGGAGGGTATCACCTTGATTCAGCATTCCTCCACCCTAGTGCAGTCGGAAGGAACCCAGTTCCAGTTTCGATTGTGCTAAAAGCGACGCTTCCAGCAACTGGAATAGAGCGGAAGGGGCTAGGTGTGGGTCAGTGGGGGACGGATCGGGATTCTGACGAAGTAGTGGACCTTAGGGTGGTAGACATATGGTTGTTGATGTCGGGCTTGACATGGGTGAGATGTGACCATTGGGTTGTCGATGGTGAGACAACAATGGGTTGTCTATGCTGGAGCGCGACATTGGATTTAGACTTAGGGTTAAGGCCTTTAGAGAGTCAGTATAGATGTTTCTTCCCCCAGGGTGTAGGGAGGGTTATTGGATAGGTCGGGATTAGCAGGGTGAGAGATCTCACAGATTACAGCTCATGGTGGGCTGCAGTGGGTGCGGTGTGGTCGATTTCACCGCTCGTGGTGAGTGTGGGTTGAGTTAATCTTTGGGAGACTAAATTGATGAGACTCATAGTTGAATCGGAAATGTAAGAGGCTCGAAGTGTAAGCTAGGGAGTTGCATGTGAGGATGAAACATCTTGTCGGTTATCACATTAGATTGGGGGTTGGTATTAGGAGTCGGGGGGTGACTCGAGATTGTGACCTTTGGAAATTGCATTGGATGTTGAGGCGCAGGGCTCGGCATCCATTGGATTAATGCGGTCGATTGTGACCTTGGAGAGTTAGCGTTTACCTGGGTTGTGTAAGTTTACGTGTGTATGAATTACATACGGGTGTTAGAGGGCATGTTGCGAACATGTGTCGAGAGGATCATAAGAGGTAGAGGATAAATTGCTTTTGAAATTTGAGAATTACAAAACACAACAATAGTTATCAAAACAAAGTATACGAATGACACCATATGAGGCATTGTAGGAGGCCGTATAGATCAGATTATGTTGGAGCTGAGAGTGAAAGAGAGCTCCGTCAGAAACACAGATCACGATCTGATTAGAGACACCTGCGAGAAGGTGAAGCGATGCGGTGAAATGGCACCTCCGCATGAAGCTCGGGAAGCCAGACGGAAGAGCTATGCTAATGTGTGACGTCGACCCTTAGAGTTCGAGGTTGATGATCACGTTTCCTTTGAAGGAATTGAATCCTAAGGAGAGAGTGGTCGAGTTCGTGACGTGGAAGCTATCGTAGGGTTTATTGGGCCTTCGAGTGCTCGAGAGGATGGGCCTTGTGCCTCTTAGATTAGCGGTGCAGCCCGACGTATCATGTGTCCACGAGGTGTTTCAAAAGTCTCCATACTCGGAAATATACTCCGGAATCCGGCTCATGTGGTGGATTGGGAATGATTGAGTTTGACAGCGATGGGACCTTTGAGAAGGACCGGGGTCGCATCGTTTGTAAGCCGTGATCGGGTTTTGCGGCTGGGCGTGAGGCCCGTGAGAGTCTTATGTGACGCGTGAATTGGAAGTCAACGTGGGAGGCGCGAGGACACGATCACGGGCTACTACTTCCGCTTCTTGTTTAGGGATGAAGGTCGTGGTTTGATCGTTTAAGATTTAAATGGTAGTTTACATGCATGGTAGAGTGCATGTTGCATATGCATGTGTTTGATAAAGATCGTTTGAATTTAGGACGAAATTCCTTTAGGAAGGAGAATGTAAGGCAGAAATTAATTTACAGAATCGAGTAAATCGTATTTATTTACAATTCATAATTTAGGTTAAAAATCCGTAATTAATTCTCTAGATCCCGAGATGGTAAACGGATTATGCAGATTGGAATCGTCTCGCAAAATCTAGTTACTTGTAAAAATTTCGTAATTTTAGAGATGGTTGGAGTCAAACACGTTTGCAGAACATAAGTTTGGTCTTGAGTAAAATGTTTGATCGCTGACGAAAGCGCGTATAAGCGTGTCTTTGCGTATCGTAAGTGGTATAATTAGAAATGATGAAAATGGGCCAGTAGGAGTAGTAGAATGTCAAAGCCCGGAGAAAGAAATGAATTAACTAAATTAAAAGGATTAAATGAATAAAGGACAATGAAGCTACAGTACTCATCTTCATTAAATCAAAAAGCTAAGAGGAAAAATGGGGGAAGGGAGAAGGGAGGGACTTAGGTAGCCAACAATGGCGTTTTTAGAGAGGGGATGTCCTCCTTCTCTACAGAATATCAGGAAGATCAGACCATGGCGGAGACCAGGGGCGAAGGAAAAATGTTCTGCGCGGGGCGGGGCTGTGTGTTGGACTCAGGGGATCGGGAGTTTCTTCTAGGCTCAGCGGGGTAGAATTTTCTCCCTACTTGGGTTTTATTCGGAATTTTAAATGTTTTCTTTAATGTTTAGGTTGGATGAGGCGAGATTTAGGAAATGGATTGGATCAGGTCCCAAAACATGGGAGTAGAATTAGTAAATATTTTCTTTGCCATGGGCGACCAGTAGTGGAGCATGAATTTATTTGGAGTAACCAAATTGTGTTGATTGTGTGATGAATGGTTGCTTAGTATCACGTTGGGCTGGGAATGGCCGTGGATTAACGAGTTAGCGAGGTGAGCCAGTTGAATATGATTTTGGGAATAATGGCAGGGTTCCATATTCCGAAAGCTTGGTGTTCTAAAATAATATTTTTGGTGAAAATATGTGTTTGTAGTGATTCTGGTCATCCTTCGTGTTTGAATATTAGCCCAAGTGAGCTAATCTTGATGCTTGAAATTGATTAATTACATGACATGATTGTGTGATTGGATATTATGCGAGTATATTCATGTTTATATATTTGCATATGATTAGATCAGATTTAACCTGCAGATACACAAAGATATTCTATATGCACTGAACATCCTAGACTATAGGAGTTAGTGCATGGTGATGAGTCTAGAGAAAAAATGGTTCGAGGGTAGTCTAAAAAATGTTAAGTTATCGGAGGGTAATCTGAAACTAAAAATATCAATCATTTCTGAGCGCCCAATTGATATTCATCGGAGGGTAGTCCACAAACAAATAATATATCAACCATCGGAGCGGCCCAGTTGATATATATTCATCGGAGGGTAGACCACAAACAACTTAAATATATCAATCGTCGGAGCGGCCCAATTGATATATCTCGGAGGGTAGTCCACTAAATATACAATCGGAGATGGTCCCCAATTTATAACATCGGAGGGTAGCCTACAAATAAAACATAATATTTTCTGCTACGAGGCTTAGCGTAGTGTGAGAGAGTCTATGGAGGGCTCTGGATTCGAGTTGGAAATATGCAGACATTCAAGTAGGATCATGCATTACTTGAATGTGTGTTTAACCGAACATTGCACGCACTTAGCGCGCGAAAGAGCTCCACTTGTGGGCGATTCTCCCATCGGTACTTTTTAAATACCCCCATTGATCCCCTTATTTGAGCGTACGTGGAGCGCAGGTAGGGGATGACTCGGCCCCAGAGACCGAGGATTAGAAGAAGGCCGGGTGTGGCTTTGATGTATACATGTATCAAAATGCTTTTCATTTTAATATATGTTGTATGAGAGTAAAACATATTAACTCTTGTAATTATTTGGGCATATGGTCGATTCATACGGCACGTATATCGGGAAGATCGTTATGGCCCAAGTGGCTATTGATATATATCGTGATATATTGACTGTTTGGGACAGGATATGCAGGTTTTATTTGGTAGAGCTCCCCGTACAAAGGAGACTCCTCGCCCGATTTTCTGGTTACAGCTTTCAGTAACCCGACCCTCCACTTGGTAATTCACATAATTACTGGTAGTCACCTGACCCCGTGTTTGGGGCCGCCAAAATCGCTTTATTAACAAAGGTTTCGAACTTAAACCTTCTCGTATATTGTGGAAATTTTTTGCTTCTTCTAGTATTTTAAGATATGTTTGGTCTTTTAATAGGTTATTCATATGCTAGCCTATTTAATTCTTTTAATATATCTCAGATGTCCTTTGTATTTATTTCTATGTTTTTCTAATTGATTAATACCTTATTTGCTAGATTCTTCTAAGTATCTCGATTTGTGTACTAGTGTTCTATTTTCTTTACCAAGTCTAGTGAATTGATATAATTCAGATTTTTTCCAATTCTTTGTACTTTGTTTTCTAGGTGTTTTATCTGCATTATATTAAGTGTTATGCATGTGGAGAACTGCACTATTTAAGTACAAATTATTCTAGAAAGAAAAACCTATATACTAGAAGTATGCTTTTAGAATGTACAAATGAAGAATTAGTAGAAATAGATGAAGAAATATCTGATACCGAAACAATATATAGTATAGTTAGTATCATAGAAGGAAAACAAAACTCAGATAGTGAAAACAAAGATCTAATAAATGATTTAGCGGAATTAGAATTTCCAAATACAGAATTTATGGAAATAACATGTGAACATCAATGGAAAAAGAATAGAGGACTTGATAGTATTAGATGTTTTAAATGTAAATGGTTTCCGGATAAATTACAGAGCAAATGCCGTAAGTGTTACTTAGAAGGATGATATTATGTATAGAAGAATACCTTCGACACTAACCTGCTAACGAAGAAATGAATGTCAAAATAATAATCAAGAAATTATAAATACCCCTCTTTATAGATGAAAAGATAAAGAATGTAACAAGAAATAGTTATAGTACAAAAGAAGGATATAATAATTAGTAACAAAATTTGCAGTAAGCCATATAGAAAGAAAAATAGAAGAAATCAAGAATTTATGGATGGCTGATGAAAACTCTAATGTAATATCCAATTTAGAAATATGTAATAAATTAGAGAATAAAACAACTCGGCTAGAATGCACAATTAGATAAATATTTTTAATAAAAACATATGCATTATTAGATACAAAGCTGTACTCATGTACTTATAGATGAGAAAATAATACTAAAGATTTACAACTTTAGCGTAAAAACCTATGATAGCACAACAAGCAAATTAAGTTTTAATGTGTATACCAACCATCTAAGTACTACAATAAAAATATCCTTTATGACAAACCTGCTACTCTAGTCCGTATCACTTTTTTACCATTAAAAGAAACTCGATAAAAACCTTAAAACCTTAGGCATCGTTATATTAGATTATCATTTCTATTAAAGGATAATGGACAAATAACTTTTAATAAAGATTTTTTTACCTTATCAAGACATTGCATGATAAGCCCATTACAAAAGAAATCAGGAATTATAAGTCCCGAAGAATTAGATAAACAAATAGAATATTCTAGAAACCAAGCTATTAGCAAAAAAGACTATGAGAGCTAAAAAAGAAGTGACAATGCAAATTTTTGCAAATATAATACAAGAAGATTTTGAAGAAGAATATGAAGATATGTATTTCTACCGTAATTATTCTATATTAATAATAATATAAATTACTTTATGATAAACATAAAAGAAGAACAAATACAAAGCTTAATTGATATGTTAGAAAAAAACTAGAAATTATGTAAGAAATGCTTTAAAATATCGTAAAAGATAGAGTTGAATGAATATTAAAAAATAAAACCCAGATTATAAAATAAAACTCATAAGATAGAAGCAAATCGAAAAGATAGAGAAGATTATAAGACACATATTAATGATTTACTAAAACTAAGAGTAATATGTAGATCAGATTCACCTCATAGGTCAGCAGCCTTCTTAATGAATAAACACAATGAACAAAAAAGAGGAAAAAGTAGGATGGTAATTAACTACAAAAGATTAAATGATAATATAGAAGATGATGGATATGATATACCAACACAAGAATATTTATTAGGAAAAATAAAAGATTGTACTATATTTAGCAAATTTGATTAAATCGTGTTTTTGGCAAGTTAAATGCACGTAATAAAGATACTGGATACTTTTCTCCTATCCAAGACTAACGGTTTGTAATGCCGTTTTATTTAAAAACGCACCTCAATATTTCAAAGAAAGATGGATAATATATTTAGAGATAATGACTCGTTTGTAGCGCTACATAGACGATATACTAGTTTTTAGCAAAAATAAAAAACAACATATAGGACATCTCCAGATAATATTAAAAAAGTTTGAAGAACATGGTATTATAATTAGCAAAAGTAAAATGCAATTATTTCAACAGACCATAGAATTTTTAGGTATTGGCTAGGAGATGGTAAATATTATTACAACCACATATTTTAAAAAAATTTAACTTTTCCAGACAAAATAGAAGAAACAAAAGAATTGGCGTAAATTTTTAGATTATTGTACCATGTCGACCTTTCATAAAAATTTAAGTAGATTATGTGCCTTTATTCAAGAAGTAGAATAAAGGATTTAAATATTTTAATCAATAAGATATTAAGTTAGTAAAATCTCTTAAAGAAATAGTTACAAAATTACCACCATTAGACCTACCATTAATGAATGATTATTTAATAATTGAAACAGACGGATGTAGCCTAGGATGGGGGGCAGTATTATTAGCAAAACCCCATAAATATTTAGCCAAAAATACATAAAAAAATATGTAGGTATAGTAGTGGAAAATACAAAGAAAAGGGTAATATAAGTAGCATAGATGCATAAGTATTGGCTATAACCTATGCTATGATAAATTTTTAGAATATTAATTATTTCTAAGAAAGAAATTATTATCGTAATGTGCATCGTGAAGCAATAAGAAGTTTTTATAAATTAAAAAACTAAAAAGATCTTCACAAAGAAGGTGGTTAAACTTTTTACGTAAAAGAATACTAATACATGAATAAAAATAGAAATTGAACATATTAAAGGAAGTGATAATAGACTACAGATTCATTAAGTAGACTAATAAATTAATTTTTATGTCATTGCATGAACAGCATAACTCGGGATCATACTAGCTTATTCCAGTAAAGATCAAGAAAAGGTATTAACCTTCAGAAAGAATTCTCTTAAGGTATACCCCAGAAGTAACATAACCTTTAATTTATTACCTCATATAGGATTAGATTAGTTAATCGTAAATGTATTATTGATAACCTTGGATTAGTTTCACGATTTTTTAATCACTGTACTAATAAGAATTTAGGATAGAAAATATTTTATTACTTGTTTAAATTGTTTATCGAATATTTTCATAAAAAAGAATAATAGTAATGTTAATTTCAGCTAGCTATGTCATTTACCAAGGTCATAAAATTAGTATTTTTAAACATGGGAAGAAGTCCTTTCCTTATATATCAAACCATCCTGTGCCATTTTTCAAAGGATTTTATAACCTAACCTGCACTTTTTAGATCAATGTAAAACAAACTTAGAAGTAATTATTTTGCCAAATTCATTAGTAAAACAAATTTTAAATCATCATGGCCAACCTTATTTAAAACCAGTAGAACCATGTAGTAGCCAGACAACAACCCTAGATTTAACACATGATTTTCCTCCACTTCAAAATCAAGATCACTTACTTAGAGAAGAACTATAAATTCTAAGGAAAAAATACGATAGATCTGAACAAGATTATCTAATTATTAAGAAATTATATGAAGACAAAATAGAAAATGAAATAGATATAAAATTAAAAAATATAGCTTTAGAGAGAAAAAAATTCAAGATAGAGCACACAAATAATTTTGAACACATCAATAAATTTTCAGCTTTAGAAAATCAACCTGAAGACATTAAGATAGAACCCAAATTCCTTAGAACACCATAAATTTATTGAATCCTAGTTCATCGGGCATAAATAATGAACCTAGTCCACCAACCAGAAATGAAAGACACATCAAACTGCTCACGCGAGGCTTTCTCTAAAAGTCATATTTAACTCACACAACAGCCGAGAGATCCTCAAAAAGGATATATATAAAGAAGCAGAAAGCCCAAGATCCAGCCCAAGATCCATTGAAGGACCAAGTAAAGAAGAAAAGTATGCATGACATGATGTAAGTGGAACATGAAAAGATGTAAGAGTAGAAGATAAAAAGCATGAATAAGTGGAAGACAAAGAAGAAGATGATAAAAAAGCATTATTGAATATAAAAAGCACGAATGAGTGGAAGACAAGGAAGAAGATGATAAAAAGCATGAAGAAAACTCTGCTGTTTCCAACGAGATTTGACAAAAAGAAGAAAGACAGGTTTAAAAAGAAAAGACAGAGCCAAGAAAAGACAGAGGCCAGCTGTAAAAGCTACTTTTAGATTAACAACTATTTTTTTTCTTAGACCACTTTTACGACAAGACTCTTAGAAGGGACAAACAACACCGCCCATGTGTCGTAATCTATCGTATCACCCATCATATCCAAATCCCCTTTATCCATATTCCTCGTAGTGCGAAAAGTTTGAAATTTTTGATTTGACGATGGGGCCCAATGAGCACCCGGAATCAAATTCTTTAAACCTAACCTTATCCCTTCACCTCTTGTTTTCTCTATAAATAGAGAACTTCTCTATGTAATTGGGACACAACTTTCCCTACTCTTCTTACTCCTGGGCTCTCTCTCTCTCTCTTTCTCTCCATAACTCCTCTTGTGACATACTCCAAAGCTTTCAGCATAAGCTTTCTTAAAAGCCTTCAGCTCAAGCTTTTTCCCACTTGTATAATGGTGTGTTTTCTTTCAATGAAATCTGTTTGATATTTCCATCTACTGTCATTTATTTATATGTTTAAATCCTAATCTGTTTTAGAACCTTAGGGGATATCCCGAAAGGGGTTTCTCCCGAAATCTTATGACCTCAAAAATATTTTCTTTTAATTAATGAACTTTATTTTCCTTTTGATTAATGAACTTTCCTTATATGTATGATCATGGTCACCCGTATCTTTGATATTTTTCTATTTGTCCATTTGTCTAATTGACTGCATTAAGGGAATGCATGATTATACTTACATGATGTTTAATTAGTCAAAAATATTTGTAAATTATTGTTTAAAAAAAAAAGGCCATAAGAAAGTAAGGAAATCTCGAGGGGACTTATAAACCTTAATTCACTCTCACCTCTTAATCCCCTCAACTTAAACTGAAAACTCAACTTAAACTGAAATTTCTCAGCCCTCTTAAGAAGAGATATATATTAAAGGGGTAACCATTTAAAATGGATTAAAAAGTAAAAAAAGAA
Source organism: Tetrastigma voinierianum (assembly GCA_016808115.1). Classification (NCBI taxonomy): domain Eukaryota; kingdom Viridiplantae; phylum Streptophyta; class Magnoliopsida; order Vitales; family Vitaceae; genus Tetrastigma; species Tetrastigma voinierianum. The sequence continues at coordinate 619,030 of JAEQBH010003972.1, forward strand.
AATTACAAATCTAACTCCTTTTCTTAAAACAAAAAAAAAAAGGAAGATGTTTTTATATCATTTTGATAAGTTTACCTTTCTTACTTTGACGCCCTAAACCCGGGGGTCCATTGACTACCCATCAGCCCTCGGAATACTCGTGGATGTCGGGTGACTCGACATTTTCGACGTAGTAACCGGCGTAGCCTCCTGGTACGGAGCTCTACCCAAATACAAAACCTGCATAACCTGTCTCAAACATTAATATAACAATAACATGAGTAAAACGAATCACTGGGGCCCATGAACAATACTCATAAAACATATATATCCAACTATATCCAATACTGGCTTAAGAGCTCAAATTTTACTTTATACAACACATATATTAAAAATTCAGAGAATTCTAATACATGTCATACATCATAAAACCAAAGCCACAATCCAGCTTCTTCTAAAGTCAAAATTTCTAGGATGAGCCGTCTCCTCGCTACGCTCCCTCGTACCGTAAAATAATATCCTCGAATATGGTGAGCTAATGCTCGCAGTGGAATCACCCTAAGTGGGTTACTTCCTCCACCTAAGCCAAGAATGCACGCCTCCAAAATAAACACACATTCAAGAATGACGATCCTACTAATGTCTAACTCGACCATCTTCATGCCCCCGAGTCCTCATCGACTCTCACTCGCCTAAGCCTCGCATGAGAATTATTATGTTTATTCAGGACAACCCTCCGATGTATATATATATCAATTAGTCGCCTCCCACTTACTGATATTATTTATAGACTACCCTCCGATGTATATTAATTGGGCCTTCTCCGACGATTGATATTTTTGGTATGAACTACCCTCCGATAATTATCATTTTTGGGACAACCCAAAACCATTTTCTAGACTATCTCATGCACTCACCTACCGTCCTGTGGTGTCCCAAAGGCATATGGAATGCATGATGCCAATCATTACAAGCCATAACACATGCAAATATGGTAAGCATGCATATATTCACATAAAAATTAAATCACACAATCATGTTATATAATTTCGCATTTCATCACATCAAAATTAGCTCACATGGGCTAATGATCAAACACGAGCAATTCTACTTGAATTACTCGACCAAACACATTAATTCACAAAATTTATTTTGCGAATTATTCTCGAATAGTGAAACCCTCGGTTACTATTCTCAGAAAATCACCAATCATCGGTTCACTTTGTGAACCCGAATTTCACGGCCATTTCCGGCCCCATACAAACCAATACATGATTTAAAGCATAATTCATCACACAAAATAACCAAACAGTCCGTGGACTGTACAAATCCTCTAAAAAAATTTCCAACAATTCGGTCCCAAGATTTGGGACCGATCAAACGACCCCTCACGGCCTCATTAAACTCAAACATTAACAAAGTACTTAAATAAAGAATAAAACCCAAGTAGGAAGAAACCCCTACCTCACGGAGTTTGTCAAAACTCCTCAAATCCGGTGTCCACGCGTAGCCCTCGATGCGTAGAGCAGCTTTCCTTCTCGTCCCGACGACCGACCTGGCCGGATCTCCCCGATAACTTGGCAGGCGTCGCAGACTCTCTCTAAACACCATTTCTCGAACCTCCTAAGTTTCTCGCCTTTTCCCGTTTTTTGCCTTATTTCACCGGGCAACATAGCATTTTATTGATATTTTTGGTTTTTTATAATCTCTTAACACCTAAAATCGACCATTTTTGTCTTCGCTTCCTGCCACATTCTAGCCATTCCCGGCCGCCAATTTACATCATTTCTACTCATACCACTCATGGCACATGAGTATTGTTATGGCGCGACTTTCACACATCAAAATCGCTTTACCTGGCACCAACCGCGATGCCTCGAAAAACGTGCCAACTCCGACTATCTCAGAATTCTACGAAATTCGACGTGCTAGCTAGATTTCGCGGGACGATTCCAACGGTGAAATCTGTTTCATCATCCGAGATCTAGAGAATAAATTCCGGAGTTTTAACCGAAATTACAATTTTGTAACCGAAATTACGATTTTGCCCTTTTTCTAGAAATTGGAATTTCTCGGGTCTTACACTTACCACCATACAAATCTAGTCTTAATATTTTTCAAGTTTATTCAAATATAATTTGATTGTTAAGTCCAAACTAAATAGCGATTGTACATGTTATAAACTTAGACTTAACAATTTTTAAGTTTATTCAAATATAACTTAACGATGGTTAAGTCCAATATGTATAGAAGTTGTGTTAGAAACTTAGACTTGATACCCTTCAAGTTTGTTTAAATGTTAATTTAACAATGGTTAAGTTCAGCATGTATAGAAGTTGTGTTAGAAACTTAGACTTGATACCCTTTAAGTTTATATAAATGCTAACTTAACAATGGTTAAGTCTAACATATATAGAATGGGGTTAGATTTACAATATTTTTTGGGTTTTAACATATTAAGGGGTAATTTTGTCTTAAATGTGGATATTTTAAGGTTATAAAAGTAAGGAGTTAGTTTTGCAAATAACTTTTATCTTTATCCCTTTTAAACCAATTCCTCTATATTAAAGACTTGGAATGAGAGCCTAGTGGTATAAGAATTGATTGATTCAGGGGAGCATAATTAAGGGTGAGGGTTCGAATCCAATCGGTTATAAGTGAGATTTTTTTGCAAAAAAAAATTAAGCAAGGACATATGCCCCCTTAGGCTAAAGCTAGGTCCGCCCCTGATTGAAGTCCTAAAGTAGTTTATTCTCAAAAACTTTGTAAAAACAAAAAATGATGTTTTTTTACATCTATTTGTTTCTAATATAATATAATAATAATTTATTCTTACAAGAATTCTAATCTGACCACTTCTCATCTTTTTACCACTTGAGTCAAGCCTTAAGGGCAATGATCTATGTTCTTGCTTGCATAATTTTTAAGATTTGTAAAACTTTTTTTTTTCTTTTATAAGCATGTTTTGCATGTATCCAATTGCTTTTCTACTATTAATAAGGTAACTTAAAAATAACATTATCGGTTATGTGGGTACCATGGATTTTGGCCCAGCATCTCCACTCAAAAGGCCCAAACGAATCAAAGCCCAAAAGAGGCCCAAGCATCCCAACACGAACACGGATCCAGGCCTGAAGTCCAGCTTGTGGGTTGTCCACGCCCTCTTCTAGCCGACTGCCATCTTTAGGAAGATGGTCGACCGGTGATTTGTCGGTTGATTCCTTACAACTTGAGAACATATCCTCCCACAAACCTCGTACGTAACCATCCTTAAGATGTTCAACCGATCTTTGGGGCGGAAGACTTGGGCAACTTGGTTATCCAAAAGGAAAAATGGTTGACGCGCAAGTAAAGCGTCTGCCTCCCTTCCATTTCAGAGACCAATCACCCACTTTCTATAGAAAGTGAATCATCATCATTTTTGATAAATAAGGGAGGTAACGCTAAGAAAAAGATATGTGAAAAATATAAGCCTGCAAGATTGACATTTTGGGACGCTCTCTATCTTCTTAACTAACTTAAGCATCGGAGAGCCGGCCAACACACAACCGCCGATCCCTTGTTCGTTTTGCAGGTTCTTGCTGCCAGGTTCATGCCCCGATGATCCAAAGACTCTGAGAATCTGAGAGGCAACAATTGGCATTGTCTGTGGGAATGACCAAGTAAAAAGTCACATCGGCAACGTGTGAGGCTTCGTCGACTATCAAGTGATCCCTGACACCCTAAAGAATTGATAGTTCCTACTCATTCATCATCCAATTCATAGGATCCAGTCGCTATGGCCAGCAATCCAGCAAACCAGTCCCTGGAATACTAGTTCCTTCGTTAGCGTCAAGATATGGAGACAAAGCAAGAAGAACAAACTAGACAGATGGTTGAATTACAGAGTCGTGCTAACCATCTGCAGCAAGAAAACGATCGCCTACGGGCTCGTCTAGAAGGAGATTAGATTGAAAATACACGAGGGAGTAGCCACCCTACACCCCCGGTTAAACAAAGTAAAGGCAAGGATAGGCCGATGACGGGACACGCAAATAGCCGGACAATGAGTTACCTTCTAGTAGCCTCCGTCTGTGATCCGCCACCCCCAAAGAACAACGTGAGTTTTAATCAAGGAAGAGTGCCCCATGCCATTCCATTGTGATCCTCGTCGTGCATACCTCGCGAGTACCTAAGAGAATTCGGTGAGAGGCGACAATCGAGTAGGCCCCCGAAAATATACCCACAGCGGCGCAGGGGCGCAGCACCATCACTTCGCCGTATCCCACCTTCAGCCACACCACCGGGTGACGCCCCAAAACCTCGGGGTCCGCTGACCACTCACAAGGAAAATCTATACATCTCGTATCACGAGACGCATAATCTCGAGTAAATAGCCTCTGGGCCCACAAACCAATACCAAAAATAAATATGCCAATTATATTCTCATAGTTTTCATGTTTCGTCACAAAAAGATTTATATTATTATTTATTGAAAATATTTACTTAAAGCCACATTTCATTCTTCTCAAAGCTACCTCATCAAGGCATCACCTCCCTCGGATAGCGTCCCCGTACCAAAGGGGTCCCGCGACGGTGAGCAAAGCCCAGTAGAAAGTTTTCCTACAAGGGTTACTCCCCACCTAAAATGCATATGCAATGGCATATATAAACGATCAATCACATTCCATACAATTGTTTACTATTATATGAAATGTCTATATAATGCATAATATGCAACCCCTCATGCTCACGACCTGAGTCCCAACCGACTCCCTCACACCTGGAATGCCAAGTGTGAATAAAACCAGTCACACACCATGACTAAACCATTGGAGACCCTCCAATTTTATTTATCAAATTATTTTTTCCTTTATTTTGTGGGCCACGGATTTCCGGGTTTACACCGCAGGACGCCGCACGCCTTTTCTACATTTTCACGAACTTACATCGCCGGGATTCATGTCTAACCGTGAATAACATTTGGGACTTTCACCCTGGGGATCTACCCCAACTTGCTCCGCCCAAAACATGTAATTTATCATTTTGATCATTTACACACTCGTGAATCTCTACCTTGGACTTCTCATTCCATTTTTTTCCCGAAATTAATGCAATCCATTTATCAACACTAGTAAATAAACCACCCCGCACCCACTAATTGACGCGACGCGATCGCGGTATATGTAATGCATGATGCCAATGCATTTTCCTCATGTTACATGCATGAATGAGCACTACATGAAACATTTACAAACCATGGAAAATTATAATTTATACATATAATCTAATTATAAACCATGTGTTAATACATTCAATAGCATGCATCAACATCACAATTTCCACACACTGCATGTTATTCAAGCAAGCCATAACACACAACTAGGTCTCAAATTTGACTATTCAACAGGCACTCACGGCCCCCTTTAGCAAACACGAACCATTTCTTGCCCAATCCCATCATCACATCAAACAACCATGACACCTAGAAACTTTCGCTATAGTTCAAACCTCTAACTCCCACAAATGCACTATGTGAAACCGGTCACAAATCCATACCCTTAATCCCAGCTGGAACTAATTTACACAGGCCTCCATAAGCAACCCCTACCATTATAAAGCCTTTAGCTAAAAGTAAACCAAGTATGAAAATATCCACCTCTTTGAGTTTGGTCGAAACTCCAACTCGTGTCCACACGAGATCCCACTCTGCGTACCAACTTTAGTACTGAACCCGTCGAACGTCGATCGCTTCAAACCCGGAAAATCTTCCTTTTCCTTCCTCCTTTCTCCTTTTCCTCCCTTTTCTCTAAGAACCTGCTTCCCTTTTCCTCTTTTCCTCTCTTTTTCCTTCCTTGCCTTCTTATTCCTTTTTCTCATTTCTTCTCAATTCCTTTCATTTCTCTTCTCTCTTTCTCTCTTTCTCCTCACATTTTCTCCCCCCTTTTGAACTCATTACTAAACGTACGAGTCAAAGGAGTGCAATTTCCTCCTCATTTCCACCCCATTTGTGTGTACTATCTCTTTCCATGTTTTTTCATTTCTTAATTCCCTTATTACGACATCACGCACTCAAGTGGCTCATTGTGAGCCATGGGATTCCCTTTCCACACATTTACTAATTGCAGCCATGTTTTCAAGTGGACCACGCGGCCTGCTAAGTGTCACTCTCAGATGCCATGCAGATTCCCCAACCTTCCACGTGTCATTCGACACCCCACGCCTGTGAAAACGCGGGAAATCCCAACCACCTTCAATTCAAACGAAATCTCGACGTGGTAGCTAAATTTCACAGACGCAGTTCAATTGCATACCGCTTTGGTTATCCCGAGATCTAGAAAATTCGATTTCACCGAAATTACAATTTCGCTCTTCTAAGAAAATCGTGAATTTTCTGGCCCTACACTGAAATTCAAGATATGTGCATGCACCCACCACTTTTCGGGGACCAAAAGACATGCTATCCTCCCCGTTGGGCTAGCACATCTTAAGCTACGAGTCGTCACGTGACTTTGTCATACATTCATTTTCCATGTATCATGGCTCCTCTGACCTGTATGACCACATGCTACACTTCAATCAGGAGATGATACTCAATGCGGAAGACGACCGTCTATTATGTAAAGTGTTCCCGGTCAGCCTGAAGGGGCCTGCCTTGGCTGTTCCACAAACTCTCGCGGAGATCTATCAACTCGTTTAGTGAGTTGTGGGCGACATTTGTTTCCCAGTACCTGTGCTCGGTTCGACATAAGGGAAACATCAGTTCTCTACAAACCATCTTCAAGAGGGAAGATGAGTCCATCCGTGATTTCACAAGGAGATTTGGGGGCATTCAACAAATTGATCTATATATGGATACACTCCTTCTTAGAATTTTCGGGCGAGCTGGCTCTACTACATAACTGCTTCTTCCACTCACTATCCCTAGATCCGCCTATGACAATGGAAGAATTATATAGACGGGGGGATAAATATTCAACACTGGAAGATAACATCTACGCTACCTCCTAGATCGTGATGATCATGTACCTAAAGAGGCAAGCCTACCAATTAAAGGTCACTCGAACTAAAGGGAGCAAGAACTAAACGCCTTTGGTCAATCAAAGAGAAGAGGGAACCCCGCAGCTTTTTACCCTCTAAACATCTCAGATGATAGGCTTTTCGCTCATCCTGATCATCCCGACTTTAAACGGCCACACCCATCTCGATCCGATCCCGCACAACGCAACCAAATAGGTGTGACTACCATGCGGACCATGTAATGTCCCAGTACATCTCAATTTTTATAATAATTTTATTATATATTCTAGGTATGAATTAAGCCAAACTTGGGTTTTTCCGGGAAAACCGATAAATTGTGAAATGTGAAATGAATATGTGAGCATATGATTAAATGTTATATGCTAAAATGAGAAATTGATTGAACCCGGAAATAACCCAAGTGTAAAAAGGGCAAAAATAAAAATTTGTAAAATGAAGACCTAAGGGTCAATAATATAATAAGCTTAAATGCTAAAGTGAATTAAATGATAAATGAAAGTGAAATGACGACCAAAAAAAGGAGAAAATGGGAATAATTGGGTGTGTTTACCATTACGGCCTTACACTTAAATGAGGAATAAGACCAAATGTGGTCTTAGAAGAGCACACTCAGGCATTTGTGCCAAAAACGCTTTGGAGCAAAGCGTGGAGAAAGCTGTCTTGCAAGAAGAAGTGATTTTGGTGGGAGATCATCCTCATTTATGGTTTCCAAGTGATCAAGCATCTTGGGTGAAGAAGATTCAAAGGGATTTAAGGTAAGAACCAAACCCTAGAAAGTTGTATTTGATGTTTGGGTTAGAAAAACCTTAATCCATCCATGGGTTTTTCTCATGGTTGGTTTAGGATGATATTAGGATGTTATTGGGAGTGATTCACATGTTTTGTTTTGGGATTTTGGGGTGATTTTGGAGAAAAATCGCAAAAGTGCAAAAAGACTGGAAAAATCTAGGCACATCGGGCTCCTACACCGTAGCGTAGGGAACCCACGCCGCGACGTAGACCTACGCTAAGGCGTGGGATACCTCGTCGCGGCGAGGTCGAGGTGCCAAAATGGCACCTCGCACGCGAGAGCTACAGTGCTAATGTACTTACGTCGAAGGCCCACGTCAAGAAGTCAGAAGGAAGGCTACGCCGAGGCGTAGCTACTGTTCACAGAGGGCAAAAATTTTAGATTTTTGTCCGAAAGTCTAGTTTTGTAAATAATCGATAGTTTAAGGACCCTAATAAATGATTAATGTGGGTTCAAATAAGCATAAAACTAAATGAAAAACATACCGTACCTCGCCGCCTCAGCGAAGCGAATATTCGTTAAGTGTGAGTAGTGCTAGTTTACTAAATGTGATGTGTGATTTGCTAGGGGTCGGTGAGGATCACCTAACCTAGGACCGAGATTGACGACAAGACAAAAAAAAAAGATAGATTGGTTTGTTCTATCTTCTCCTATTCTCGTTTCAAGATTTGAACTCTTTATACAAATGTACATATTGTACTATATTTTGCTATAAAGGATTTGAATGCCCTTAATAGAATGTTAATCATTTATTTCGCATTAAGGATAGATTGGTATACCAATAAAGGTAAAATTAGCAGTACTACGAATAAACGTATTGATGTGTCACTCCGATCAGTAGCCCAACAGGATAGTTTCGGTGGTGTTCACGAATTGATTTTTAATAATCCGCCGCCAGCCTGGGACCTAACTGCAGTTATAAACAAATATTTTTATACTCGGCTCAGAGCTCACTTGACCATGCCTGAATCCAATATCCCCGCATACCGAAAAACATAGGTTAAATTGCTAAGGCGTAACCCGACTGACTTTGAGATTGTTGACATATTGGAATTGAAAAGCATGATTGCAAATTGAAATGAAAAGAGCATTGTGAAATGCATGATTTAGTTATAAATGATTTATTGCATATGAAAGTGTATATTTAGAATGATCAATGAACCATAAATGATTGTATATGAAATAAGTATATGTATTGTATCGACATCATCATCCAAAAAGATTTGAAAGTTTTCATTAGTAAAATCGCATGATTTGACTTAAACTCGAAACTCAAGAATGAAATTAGATAGGAACCACTCAAGACAGCTGTTAACAGATTGCTTTTATCAACGCACAAAATCGAAAAGATGTGACAAATGATTGAAAGCGAACCTATAGTCAAAGGAGCTCAGATTCATTCGTAAAGTTCACTGAGTATGCCCGCCACATGCATCCTCGGCCATTTTAGCATGACATTGTTTTGTAAACAAAAGGAGTTCAAACTCGAAATTATTTTTGTACCTATATCTGAATACAATTTTGATATTATAGTAAACGTATAAAATGCGCTTTTGGTTAAATGCATATTTTGTAAAGGAATTGCATTGAATTTGTAAATGTTTATGGGCTTGCCCCAAATTGAAATCACTTTCTCAAAGATTTGAGAATGAAAACACTTATATTAATGAAATGTATTTGATAAATGGCTTCGGCCGGGAGTCCCCGAGTTTCGGTTCGAATTCGCCAACCGGGTTGGGCCGGGCTCTGGGGTCACTACACCACGGGCACGAGACCAACCGATGTCAAAGCCTAAAGTTTATAGTGGAAAAGTTAATCAGGGCCAGCTACCTCAGGAGGTATATCCGGGAGACGGTCCATGTAGCTGAGGCCGCCCCTGCGGTCGAAAGAATAGCGGCCAGTGCAGAGCTCCCGTTTGAACCTCGACCCACTATCAACTATATACTGGGCGGCCCGGTCGACGACAAGATCCGCCTATGCCGAAGAAGAGGGTTGTTGCGCACACTTTATCCGGCCTTACAACACGATCCACGCCCGCATGGGCCAGCTGTAGTAGTTCAGCCGATCGAGACGGCCTTATCATTTCCCCTATTAACTCATCCGTGGTCATTACTCCACACACCATGATGCACTTTGTACTTACTTTATGTATCAATGATTTCGGGATGTGCACAAGGTAATCGGCTGATCCTAGCAAAGGCGCCGATCGATTGCAACCCGGTCGCACCGTGCGTATGAACATCTCCTGATAAGCCGAGTTCAACCGGCAAAATCCTATCCGCTTTAACCCGGCAAACTACGCGACAATGGTGACATTACCTTCCCCGCCAGAAAGCGTATTCGTGGTCCAACTTGTCTGCCGTTGTTGAAGACCCGGGCCCATGCCAACCACCGCCGGGTCGCATGGTTGCATACAATGAAAGCCGTGCCATCCACCTACCATCAAATGATCAGCTATCTGAGCAGTGCTGAGCAAGTTGATCTTCTAAGAAGACAACTAGCGGCCCAGTAGTGCTACCAATTGTCAGTGCAGGAGCGTGAGAAACACGAAAGCTCCCATAATCCGGCCCTCGAGACCTAGGCCTCAGAATAGCAACTACGGATCATCACCTAGACGCAGATGGAAGACAGGGAGCAATTGGCCGTTGACCCCCTAGAATCAATGTCCCTGGCTGAGCCAGATAAATCCACCTACGTTAGTTCCCTCCTATCTTGTGCGGAGAAAGAACGATTACGGCAGGTTCTGCTCCATAATATGGATGTGTTTTCCTGGACTTACTCGTAAGTGGCCTGGTGATTAACCTCTCGCACACGCCTCTGCAACCAATGTCATTCCTTCCTACAGCCGGTTAGACAAATTAGGGCGTTTCCACCCGGACGGATATTATTTATTCAAACAGAAGTGGATAATCATTTGGAAGAGGGGTTCATTAGAGAAATAAAGTACCCGGAATGGCTTGCCAATGTAGTGGTAGTCTCGAAAAAAGGCGGAAAATGGAGAGTGTGCGTGGACTACACGAATCTCAACGAGACATGCCCGAAAGACAGTTTCCCTCTACCCTAGATAAACCAGATAGTTGATGCGTCAGCCGAGCATGGGATGTTGTCATTTCTGGATGCCTTCTTGAGATATCATCAACACTCCATGAGATCCGTCTGGACGGGAGAAAACAATGTTTTTCATCATGCTATCTTACTTATTTCACATAAATGTAATGTCGTTTGGCTTAAAGAATGCTAGGGCAACTTATCAAAGGTTAGTAACCAAGATGTTCAAGCCATTACTGGGAAAGACCATGGAGGTTTTATTAATGGCATGCTGGTAAAGTCCAAAGAATGCCCGGACCATGCTGAACACTTGCAAGATCTTTGAACCTCGTGGCATACTTCCAGATGAAGCTCAACCCTTCAAAATGCTCCTTCGTATCGTTCAGGGCCGATTGTTGGTTTCATGGTGACCCGCAGGGTATCACTAACCCCACTCAACTTAAAGCTATCCTAGAGTCCCCGGCTCTCGCCTCTATAAAGGAAGTACAACAGTTGACTAGCTGATTGGTCGCCCTAGGGCGGTTCATTTCTCGGTTTACAGACCGTCTAAAGCCATTCTTTGCTACCCTCAAGGGGGCCAATCGGATCGGGTGGAATGAGGAATGTGATGAAGCCCTCACAACTATCAAATAGTATCTCGCAGAACCTCCAGTCCTTGCTAGCCCTGAAGCCGGCGAAACACTCTTCGTGTACCTACCAGTTTCAAATGTCTCAGTGAGTGCTGCCCTATTCAAGGAAGATGAGAATAAAAAGTAGAGCCCAACATTTTTTATCAACAAGTCCTTAGCAGATGTAGAAACCCGGTACAACCACCTCGAGCAGGTGGCATTAGCTCTTCGGGTATCAACGAATAAGCTCCGCCCATACTTCCAAACACACCCCATTGTTGTGCTAACTGACCTTCCTCTTCGAAGCACCATTCACAAGCCTGACTTGTCCGGGAGGATGGCTCAGTGGGCGATTGAATTGAGCGAATTTGGTATTCAATACAAGCTAAGACTGACTAAAAAAGAACAGGTTCTGGCAGATTTTCTAGCAGAAATCCCCCAACCCGGAGCGAGCCAGGGCAGCAAGAACCGGTGGATCCCACGTAGACGGGCATCTCGTCAAACCGCCGACATCGATTTGCAACTTAAATCTCTAACCGGGGAGAGAATTGAGCAAGCTATCCGTTTAAGCTTCAATGCCTCCAACAACGAGTCAGAATATGAGGTGCCATACCAGCTTACAATTGACCAGCGCCATCGTGGTCTACCTACAGACTTCGACCCGAAGTGATTCGCGCTGACATGGGCGTAAATGAAGAATATGAGTCGCGAGACCCCTGAATGTTAAAATATGTATCCTTGGTTAAACAACGCTTGGACGGCTTTTCAGCTTAGAAAATTGAGCATATCATTAGAGACTGCAATGAGAAAGCGGACACCTTGGCTGCCATTACCGCTTCACTTCCAATAACAGAAATAGTGATCCTGCCCATCTATTATCAACTGAATTCGTCAATTGTCACTACCCGGGTTAGCCAAGTGGACGAGGTCTCCCCTTCCTAAATGGACCCCATAGTGCAATATATCAATACGGTTGAACTCCCAGATGACAGAAACAAAGCTCACAAGGTCCAAATCCAGTCGGTCAGGTTCTCTTTGGTTAATGGACAGTTATTTAAATGGTCCCTGGACGGGCCATACTTAAAGTGCCTAACTACCGAACAAGGACGTTATGTATTAGCCGAACTACATGAAGAGATATGTGGTAATCGTAAGTATGAGAACATTTGGCTGCAAGCTGGTGAGATGTGATATGTGACCATGAGTTGATCTGTAGGCTACGTTTAAAGTACATGATCAGTGTCAGCGGCCATTTTGTCGTAGATCTTAGCTCGAGGATTAATTTCCATTCCTTGCTGGCACTTTCGCCTGATAGAATTGGCAGTAGAGCACCTTTCTATGTAGCTCAAAATAGAGGTGACTAACAGTGCGACTAATTCTTTCGACAGAGTGGATGAAGTCGAGGCTTTTGCATCAATCAAAGATAAGGATGTCATTAGTTGTTTGATCATTGTTTATTAGGTTGGTGTGCCCAGATCCAATTGTGGTAGATAATGAACATTTTCGATTCGAAGCGGTTGGGCATGTAGAATATGGGAATTGAAGTAAGTCTATACTATAAGCGGTGTGGAGCAATGGCGAGCAAAAGCTGAGTGAGACACATTCATGCAAAGGCGGATCAGTTAACTAAAGACTGAGTCTTCAGTTGAATGACTCCTTGATCTTTATGAGCTCATAGAGCGACGGCTCACGTTTATAGAGTATACCCCCTTACTCCGCCCATGGGATGAGGCTCACAATTTGTGAGCAGGCATGCCAAAGCCAGTGGGTTGCCGAGCGATTCAGAATCTGAAACGTGATCAAAGATCTGGGACAGTGGTGTTGGCAGTATTATGAAGATAGCATCCTTCTGGCAAATTTATAAACCTTTACAACGAGCGTGAAACCCCGTATGTTTGATGGGGGACCTGGTCCCTAAGAAAGTTTTTGAAAAATACGTTAGTCTATCATTAGGCGGAAAATTTGAAAGCTGGGAGGTGGGAGGGACCATACACATTTATAACACGGCCAGTGGAGATAGGATCGTATGCTTTAGATAAACTAGCCAGGCCTTTATCTACCCCCCAGAATGTGGAATGTTATAAAGTATAAAGGTATATCAATAAAGAATGATTCAATTTCCTAACTTGTTCATATTCTGATATTATTCATAAAGTGGATAGAGGTTAATTATCTTCTAGGTCAAATTATAGTTGATACCATTGGTTATTACCAAGCGGAATAAGGTTGATCTCCTATTTGATGTAGTTTGATGCCAGTGCAGTTCATTGCAAGGAAGCCCGGTAAAGAGTTAGTGTCTCTGTTTAAGTATGGTTGATGCCTAGTGGTTATTCTCAAGCGGAGTAAGGTTGATGTCCTACCAATGATATGGTTGATGCCAGTAGTTTATTAATCGGGTAAGGAGTTGATGTCCTACCATTTGGTGTGGTTGTTACTAGCTGGACATTATAATATAGGTAAAGTTTAATTAATCTCAAGTACGACATGGTTGATGCCTAGCTAGTTCATCACAATCCAGGACAAAGCGGGCAGAAGAAGGATCGTGAACCCTCACTAACCGAATGTTCATGGCGGAGTGATCTATGTCCTACTCGAAATTTATCTTTTCTTTCCTGTTAGAGTTAAACTTGGATTATGAGAAAAGAAGAACCCACATTAGATTAGTAAACACCACATGCTTTTATTATTGATAACATATGTGCTATAAGTTGTTTGGTTTTTAAGTGAAAGATAAACAGTGATATAAACATGAGTAAAGAAATAAAACTCAAATGACGTCTGAGTATGTTGAAGGCAGTCGCATTCTCTGAGGTTATAAGTGACGAATCTTTATAGACCCTGACCTTGGCGACGGAGAAGTGATTCATTGTGTGATATTTTCAGTCTGGTGGAGTTGTAAACCTAAGGAGTCGAGTAGGAATTATTAGGGTATGACTCGACGTAGCTGGTTCAAGAGTGAGCGAGGCACATTCCACGGAGAACCTATTCTGGCCGAGTTTGAGGGTGCTCGGGCTCAGCTCGTTTAACTACGAGCCTCAAAATGATGTTCGGGCTCGACTCGTTTAACAATATGAGTTCAGATCTGGCTTCTAATGGAACGAATGCGAGCGGCTGTAAATAACCAGCAGATTTGCATTTATTTAAAGAAAATGTTCATCTAAAATACTTGACATACAACTAAATTAAAAGATAAGGCGATAAAAGTTCAATTAACTTTTGTGTGAAGTTGAAGTTAAAATATTCATCATGTTCATTTGTAGGAAAAATTTATTTTATTGTTCTCCATGTTCACGAGTGCATTCTGAGCTTGGTTACGAGCACAGTTGCCGAGCTTGCTCACGGGAGCACATTCAGAACTGATACTGCTTTGTTCACAGGCTAACGATGCGAGTTTGAGGGTGCATGGGCTCAGCTCGTTCTTACAATTTCAAAATGATGTTCAAGAAGCTCGGCCTCATTTAACTTAATAAACAAGTTGACGAGAAAGCTTCTAACAAGCTGCCCAGAAGCGACTCACAGTAGCATGGCTCGATTCTGATCTCTAGTTGTAAAATGCGGCCAGGAGCTTCCTCTCGGGCGCATTCGTCTCTTCATCGGGGATGAACATCCATGGGCCAGCGGCCGGCAAGGATAGCACACAGGGGCATCAAGAGTTAATAAAACTCTAGACTACTTGGCTTGGGCGTGTAGGCATTCGTACGGAACCTGGTGGCTTCCACAAATGTTATGTGCAAAGGCACAGTAGCCATACCCATAGTTAAAGATCACGTCAAGACCCTCCTCGTAAGCCTCCCTCAGGGCCTCGTTCTCTTTAAGGGCCTCTGCCGGATGTGACATTTCATCCTTTACAAGTCGGTTCTGCATGAAGAGACTCGTTCATACGTAGGACAACTAACCTTGTCCATCTTGCCTTCCGCCCTAACCTCCTGCACGCTGACCAGGCATTTTGAACCCCTGCTTCTTTCGGACTCCACATTCGCCTTGGCACTCCTGCAAATATGTCGGCATCCGCGCCAGGGCCATCAGGCATCATGGCGAAGCGTCTCTCTCTGCTTTCGACTCGGGACATCCTTTCAGCGCTTCCTGCGGCCTCGTTCTCGGCCTCGGGAGCTTGACTCGGCCCGACTAAGGGCGCTTGGCACCTGTGAGGGCGACCGATTGAGTGTACTGCAAGAGCCACAACCTCTCATCCCTCGGCCAAGTGCAGGAAACTCTTAGTCTTTGGTAGGTGCGTATTTCGGATGGTCGTAATGACCTACAAAATGACACTTGATGGGAATAAGGTATAATTCGATTATATTAGAAGTGCATAACGATTCATGAACTATACCGGCTCCACTTCTTTGAGACCAGGATTGCAGTTGCGTATCGAAGCTATGTAAGTCTTGATGCACATGAGATCTTCCTTCTGAGTGTAGGTAGGGATCGAAGCGGCATATTTTTCCCTCATTCGCACGCACCTCAGACATCAGAGCATTGTTGGGTATAGTTGCTCCAAATGGGCAGCCGGGGATTCACCCCGGTTGAATGGCTCCCAGCGCTTAATAATTTCATGGGCTCCTTCGGGCCCAAGAGCTGATACTTCCTCCATAAGGGGAGCTTGGCCCTGTAGAGGGATATAAGAATATAGTAGTAGCCGGTCGGGGAAGCCGCGACCCTCTTTGCGACTGGCCCAGATGACATGGCCTTGGCTAGGCCCTAGCCGATGCCTTTCAGGAAATACCCAGGCTTCCACATGAGTTAGAGGAATCTCTCCTAAATTTGCCAAGTGAACAGTCTCCGTAGCCGATTGATCGTGAAAGCCCATCTCAGGAGAGTCCATAACGACTATCGCCTACTCTTATGAACCCCCGCCAGCCGAGTGTTGATCAGCCTCACCAATAACCTCGTGGGTAGCATTAGTTACCCGCTTCAAATTGGCACCCCGTTTGCGCTTCCACGCGCCATAGTTATGAATGAGGTCAACCATCTTGTCCTCCTCTTCTCCCTCTTTGCTAGTAGGGGAGGAAACCGATATTGGGCAACCCGAGGATAAAATCTTCCACCGTACCGAGGTGCTCTTGGATTAGGCACCCTCCTTCCCCCTTCTTGGATGCTTAGGGCGGGACGGGAACCATTTTCGTAAAGGGAAGGCGGCAGGAGCGGTTGCCCCTATCGACCTTCTTAGATGCTTTCGAGTGATGCTGGATCCTCTCACAGCGAAGAAGTTGCTTTCGGGCGAGGCGGTTGCAATTCTGACCAACCACCTCGTTCTCGGAGTGCAGGTACGGAGGCGAGTCGGGGAGCCCCGTAACAACTTGTAGCCGAGGGCTCTGGGCTGACAGGGATAGCCGGCCTCCATGCGCAGCTTCAATGTGTAAATAAAGAAAACCTCAACATTGAAATATCTGGTTGGTAAGGAGGTTCGATGCGCTATCCGGTTGGACCCAGAATGATATTCGGATGGACAAGAGCAGGTGGCACTCCGGAGAAGTGTAGAAATTGCTTGATTAGAGACGAAGCGGGAGCGAGCGGCTCACAGTGCATTTCACTGAAAAATATATGTGCACCGTCTTCCTTATCGATAGTGGATTATTTAGGACCATCAAGACTCCATCGATATTGGGAATCGGCGGTAAGACCTCAACTCCTTTATAGACAGAGAAGAAATAATGCTGCTTGCAGAAGGTTTATCCTGGTTAGGCCCTCTCCTTCACCTGACCTGACTAGTGGAAGTCTCTTCTTGACCTCGACATGCTGTGGAGACAACGACAAAATGAATGAAGAAAATTAGGTTCCATTGTCATAATGGAAATTGGTAGGCGAGAATGCTGAACCCGAGACCGGGAAAACCCCGACTCTGCTACCTGGCGAAAATACTACATTCTTTCGAGCACCTTCTATGTTTAAATTAAGCCAAACACATGCGGGCAAGCTGGAATCTAATGTGCCGAGGACAAAAAACAGGGGCTTGCACAGGTAAGAGGAAAAAACGAATGCCTGAAAAGACTATCTGTAAAACACGCAACCCCACAGCGAAGTATCCGCAGAAGCTCTTGAATAGAAGAGAAACAAGAAAATGGTGAAGACACGATAGGAGTAGGTAAAATCCACTTATTATTCCCTAAGAATAAGGCGTCTAGCCCCTATGGATGCATTAAATGCGTCGTTGACTCATCACTCTTCCAAACGATTCCAAATCAGCGGCGCTTCGCTACTGAGGGCACAATGAGCGAGTGTGGGCCAAGTTAAATGACCCTGGAAGCTAGTGCCCATGCCTCACGATGGGCGGGCTTTGGAGTCGGGGCTAACCTATTTAGGCCCGATCGGGGCAAGTAAGGGTCGATCCATCATTGAATACGACGTCGAATGGCTAACCACTTTTTCCAACGCATGCTAGAATTCATCAGACACCATAACCCTTGAAGTTTGTTCACACTAATGACCGGTTAGCCGAACACAACACAATAGTTTCCTAAACCACGATTTCATTAATTACACCAAATGGAATTCACAGTTACATAACCCATTCGGACCGAAAACTTAACTTAAGACAATTACACCTTATATGAAATTTGGCGAGCCTAAAAAAAATTAGTAGAAAGAAACGAGAGGAATTGGAGGAAAAAGAAAAGTAGGAAGAGGCTAGAAGTAGGAAAGAAAAAGGTGAAGAAAGAAATTATTTAACTGCGAGTCTAAAGAAAAAGCTGATTGGCACGCATGAGGCTGAAGAAGAGGGAAAAAGCCCTGACCACCTGCGGCGTATAATCCAGCGGTGACGGAGGGGCATACAAGGGCTTATCCTGCTGAACATGGAACCGAGTTTCGTCGATGTCGGAGGCTTTCTGCTCTCCCCTCGAGTTCGCGAACCGCAAGGGGGTATATAAGGCTCGAAAATATCCCTTCAAAGGTAAATTAGCAAGCTCCAGGATGTTCCTTTTAATCATCGACCGACCTCATGCTTGTCGCGTTAGACCCCAGAAACAATCAAGAAGCCCGAAACAATAGCGACATGCCAATGACCCGACCATGCATATGTGAGAAAATTCAAAACTAGTTAGTGATATAAAGGCCCGTCACCCTGCATCCTTTTATAG
Source organism: Tetrastigma voinierianum (assembly GCA_016808115.1). Taxonomy (NCBI): domain Eukaryota; kingdom Viridiplantae; phylum Streptophyta; class Magnoliopsida; order Vitales; family Vitaceae; genus Tetrastigma; species Tetrastigma voinierianum. Next base: position 637,551 of record JAEQBH010003972.1, read on the forward strand.
GGTTATGAGCCAATAGAGCTGGTCGTCTTAAATCGATGCGAAAATAGAGACACTCCACGGAAAGCGTGCGTTTGGGACATGCGGCGACAATGGTCCTAAGTTTCTGACGACCTTAAGTCAAAAACACGGTGTTTTCGATCAGGTCAGACTCCGTGAAAAATGGGGCGTTATTAGTCACCAGTAGTTTGGCCCGACATCTCCTCCGCCCAAGCGAATCAAAGCCCGAGGGCGGCGTCGGCGCGACGCGGATCAGGGCGCGAGTCGACGTGGGTGTCCATGCCCTCACTAGCGTTCCATCTTTAGGAAGATGGTGCGGCGATGTTCTGGCATTTTGATTCCTTGCGACACCCGAAGACATGTCCTCCATGGCATAAATGCGTGGTGCCACAGATGTTCGACAGTCTTTGGGTGAAAACACAAACTTGGCTTTAGTTGTCAAAGGAAAAAGCGAGTTAGCAGCCTTGATAAGCGCTGCTCCGCCCAATTGAGAGGGCGTCTATTACTTTCCCAGTGGATCATCATCCTTTTTGATAAATAAGGGAGGTAATGCTAAGAAAAAGATATGTGAAAAATATACGCTTGCAAGATTGACATTTTTGGACGCTCTCTATCTCCTTAACTAACTTAAGCATCGAAGTCGTAGGCACACCATATCGATCCCTTTTTGTTTCTGAGTTCTTATTTGAGTTAAGTAGCATAAGCGATCCAAAGACTCACGAGTCAGAGACAACATGTTAGAAAATAATTAGGTTCATACATGTTAAGAAAGGGTGTATAGTTAGCTTAGCATACATGGATGTTAGAACCATATAACTTCGTTAATTTTTATATGATATTTTGTAAACTAAGGTATGGTGATAATCGAAACCCTAATTTCTTCCGTTCTTTCTTTTCATCCCATTTAGAAATAAGAGGTGGTTTTTTGGACTTCCTTGACCCGAAATCATCTCTCCTTTTGTTTTTCTACTTAAATCTAGGTTTTCTCTCTCAACAAAGTAGGTTTTTTCATTCAATTGGAGTTTTCATTTAATTTTCCTTTGTTTTTTATGTGTTTGTCATCGACTTATTGCGATATGTGGTTATTTATTGGTTTTTATGTAGACGATTAAGACGGTAACATTGTTTAGATTAGATAAATAAGTCACATCAAATCTCTATTGATAATATTAATTTAAACCATTTCTTTTTGCTATTAACTTGAATATATAATATTTTTAATATTTTGATTTTAGTGTTTAGATAAAATGATATTTCCATTCCGAATCAATGAAAAAAAAAAAATCATTGTCACAAAGAAGGTGAGGTAATAATGTCACATCACATGTAAATCGGTCCATTATTTGTAATACTATTCTTCTTCCGAGGAACAAAATATATCGGTAATTACGGATATATCGGTCGCAGTTTTGATATATCGAATATCGGTAAATATCGGTGGATCTTTTTGGCAAAGAATATCGGTAAGCGAAAATTAATAAAAATCTTTGAAATTCATTGGAAATCTTTGTTGTTGAGCTTTATAAAAGAGCGTAAATAAGCGAATACCTTATTAGAAAATAATATTAATTTATAATTTATCGAGAAGTACATTCTGATAGTAATTTAAAATGAAAATGAGAAGACCGATGTGAACAATTCGTTGTTATTTGATGAAGGGATAAAATGCTAGTGAAGATAATATTTATAATAAGATCTTTAAATATTGAAATAAATCACAAAGAAAAATAATTTAGAGAGTTAAATGGAGCTTGGATGTGTATGGATGAGTTTGTAAAGAGATTGTATGAGTTTTATGGTATTTATAAAAAATTTTGGAGTCAAAATAGTGATGCCGAATGTTCACAGATATTTCTGATATTTAGATATTTTGGATATTTCTGGAAGTATTTATTCTGGAAATATTTTTTATTCTATATATTGCAGCGTCTTCCGTGATCGCGATTTTTTTCGGCGTCGGCTATTTTATCGATTTTTAGATTTTTCATACGTCGATTTTCGCCTTGTTTTTTAACCGATTGTCGGCCCGAAACGATTTTCGGTGATATATCGGCTGAAAAAGATTTTTTGTTCCCAGTACACACCTTACTAAACACTTGAGCATGATAATTAATACAAGTTGTATCATTCCTTTTTTCTTGGAGTTAGTGTTTTTTTTAACGTTATTAGTTGAGAGTTGACACCAACCTCGTATTTTTCACGTGGCTGAGTTGGGGGATTAGGTGGAGATGGCAATTGCCAATTGGTGAGAGGTAGTTGGTTGGAGTGGAGAGAGTTTGGATTCTCATCATCCCTTGCTCACGTGTCTTGGTCGTGCGAAATTGATATGGGATTTTATGAATAAGAGGACGACACAACACATTGAAATTACTGCCAGCTCACTAACATTTCTTTGGACGACTGTTCATCCACGTGGTCCTTTATCTCCTTCCCGCCCATACCATGAATCATGACACTATATATGCTGCTCTGAATAAATGCACATTCAGGACATTGTTTCTCTTGCGGCCCACTTAAGTTGAAAGTCAATAATATTTCCATGGTTGGATTTGCATTATTCTAAATGGGATTCCTATTTTTGGTGTGAGGATTTGTATTTATTGCTTTCAGCTTATTTTGTTTATTTTAATTCATTATTATAAAGATTAAAAGATTTAAAAATATGTAATTTTATTTATGTGACTTTTTTTTTTTAGATTTTTCCATTAAAGAATCAAATATAAGAAAATATTTTTTCTTAATTTTTTTTTTTTAATACTTTTCCAATAACTAAACACAACCTGTTTATAAAATGAATTAGCTAAAATAAGGATGTTTCAAAATAAAATAAAATAAAGTCTATAAAATATATTTTATTAAATAAAAGAAAAGAAAAGCAAAATCTTCTAATGCTTGGACCAAACAAATTGGTTTAAAGTCTCATGAAGTGTGAGTTAATGATTATTAAATAAATATAAATGATTTGAAGGTTTGATGAAGAATATGAAACAGCCTGGTAGAGCTTATACTGAATCAGTGTTAAGAGATGAATTGTTTTTTGAGACCTTTTTATGGGTTGAAGATATGATCTTGTGCTCCATCAACGTGGGACCTGTTTGGGGAAAGATTTGGACCAATCAGGGGAGATGAGAAAGGAGAGAGAAAGGGAGAGAGGCTGGATCCAAAACTTGAAAAGGACAAAGCAGCAACTACAGCAATCATTCAAAATCTCAAATTCATAACAGTTAGACTTTTCTGAGTCTTTTGGTTGCCAGGTCTATTATCGTACTCAATGAATTCAGACCTACCAATAAACAACCTCTATTTATTATTTTTTATTCTTATTGTATTATTATTTTCACCATTTCTCTTCATTATGGAACTGGTAGTTGGGGTTCTACCTTCCCCCAAAGGTTAGATGGGTAGAGCCAAACTCTCATGGCTGGATGTGGGATTACTTCATATTAAGTTCTATCTTCTCTACTCATCCATGGCACAATTTTCCCAATTACACCTCATACTCTATCCTTCCTCTCTCAATCATGGCTCCAAGGCATGCTGAAGGATCACTGAAACCTATGAACAAGGCATGGACTGGAGGAGGATTGAAAATTGGCTGGAGTACATTGGGGTGCATGGCCTAAGGGTGGAAAACTGCCACAAATCAGTGTCATCATATTTCTTTTCTCTTGATTTTGGATTTGGGGTTTATTAATTGGTTTTCTTTGTTTTTGTACAGGACTGAATCAGTTGCAGGAAGGTTGTAGGTTAGGAGTGGATTAAGACTATTTGAGATTAAATCAGAGGCATATATCAGATGAGAGAGACGATTCTCTCAGACTTCATAAGCTGCTGGGGAACAGGTGAGGGTGATGATTGTGCAGTTTTCTGTTGCAAGTGTTGGTGTAGAAGCAGAGCAAGGAGTGTGAATTTTTACAGTTTGTTTTCTGTGTAGATGGGCGTTGATTGCTGGGAGACTTCCAGGGAGAACAGATAATGAGATTAAAAACTACTGGAATTCTCATTTGAGCAAAAAACTACATCAAAAAGAAAATAAAACTGAGACTTCAAGAGCAAGAGAGACTGTACCCCAGAAACCCGAAGACAATGCAGGGTAGTGAAGAAGAAGAAGTAGCCAGAGGAAGTACGTATCTGGATAGTAACTTTGATGTTGATGAGTTCTTTGACTTCTCAGCTGAGGGCTCCTCTGGTTTAGAGTGGGTGAATGAGTTTCTTGAGCTTGATGGGGAATCCTGGCTCGCCGAGTAAAGGTGAAGCTGGTGTGAATGTCTTCTTTTTTTCTTCAAATAAATTTGGTGTAAATTACCAATAAAATTTGATTGGGTTTCTCCTCATCAGAGTTTTGACAGACAATCCTCTGAGTTTAGAAAGCTTTCTTGGGGCCAACTTTCGGCTGAACATGAACAGCAATTCACAATGCCTTCAAAGCATTTCAGAGTCTGCCCTCAACTGATCGATGAATATCTCATACCTCAACCCAACTGCAGCCACCTCTCTTCTCCAAAACATATAATATTATACCAAGAAAGAAAAAATATACCAATTTTCCAAACAAGAAAAATCAACAGTCAAATGTATTAAAAGGTAATATGGTTGATATGGAACTTGTTTTCAACTTTACTCGTGACTAAAAATTGACTTTGTAATGTACAACCCTATTGAAGTGAGCGTAGTAGAAAGCTAATTATTTTCAGCCTGTATCATTCCACTAGAAAGCTTTGAAAAGTCTAAAGTAGCTTCCCACTTCTTCCATATATAACTTGTCATCAACCTTTCATGATAACAGGCAAAACCAATTAACCAAATGCTTCGCTAGCAGTATCACAGCAACTTAGGGTATATTTAGTTCTGATTTTTAAAGCTATTTTTGTTAAATTCTGGAGAGCATGTTTGATTCTCCAGTTTTTTTTTTTAATTACGAAAAGCAGCAGCATTAAATTCATTATAAAAACGTTTTGAAAACAATAATGTAGGTGGAAAATTTGATGTGTAGCAGTCACAGAGTCTTTACAAGATGTCAAGGATGAAAGAGTGAAGATGGTGGCACAAACTTCAAATTTTAGATATAATAACCACAACTATGGCGTGTGACTGGGTTTTATGAAGGTACGAGGGCAGATCTGGAGAGAGTACTTGTATCAAGTTAAATGAAACAAGCATCAGGATTTAGAGACAATAAATCCATGTCATCAAGCTTTTTTCTCATTCCAAGTGACTGTAATCATCATATAAACTTGTATACTCTTTCCCTTTCTTCTTTTTTCAGGTCTATGTATTATAGTACAAAGTCGGATTCCAAGACTACCTCGCCATCTCGTGATTCTGGGTCCAATACATTGCTATGATTATTCAAATGCTGTCTTCCTGCACTAAACAAACCTAAAATTTTAGCCTCATGGAGACAATAAGGAAAAAGTGCGAAAACCAGTAGAAGAAACAAAAATTTTAACTAGTAAATCATTGAGATAACAATAATTTTTCATTGTTATTTTGTACTTTTGCCCCATTTTTAAAAAAATGGGAACAGAGTTTGGTGTAGGGAGGAGGCTGTTGAAATGCAAACAGATCAATTTATTGAAGCAGGGTCTCCCTGGTCTCATCAAATTTAGAAATCAAAATACAGTTTGGCCTCATGAAGCACGATGTTGAGATGTTAACAGATCAACTTATGTTGAAAGGGTTATTACCGGTCACATCCAATCTCTAGTGAGGACACAATACAATCATGGGTACTAAAGATGTTGCTATAGTTCAAACATAATTTTATGCTTTGGCAACTATGCTGCTCTGATTTTAATGCGATGGCAATGTAGATTCTTGTGGCAACCACAAATCTGGGGTCTAGTTGACCAGCCTCGACTTGCGGAAATACTATCTTAGTGTCGTATGCCTAGGTTTTGATGCGACTGGTATCGATACTTGTGGATCTAGAAGTGGCTACGATATCTTTCGTTAGGTCGCGCGTACGATGGTAATGCCAGTGTTCATACGTAACATATAAGACATGTATTCAGTATATATATATGTCAAGAAGGTCGCTAACCTTAATACGGAATAAACCTAACGACTTATGTCAATGTCCTGTTATTACGAGCCTCTGTGCACGTTCCTTAGTTCTCGAAGTGTAGAGAATAGCCACAACGTGCTATTACGATCAATGTCATGAACCACGTCCAGGCGACAATAGTGATTTCCCGAGAGTTTTAGTGAGAGAATGATCGGAGGGAAGAGCCGTGCGTTGCAATTTGTGTTGGATAATCTGGATATGATAAAGTGAACATGTAAATTAGGGTAAATGCATGTCAAATGATAAATGGTGTAGTTATTTAAATAAGGGACTTATCATATCCCGTCAATTCAATGAATTAACCTCTTGCCCATAATGGGCGGATATGGATTGGACCAAAGCCCAACCCAAAAGTCTAACAGCTCCTACTCGCCCACAATGGGCAAAACATCTCAATTAACTCACTCATCTCTTCTGTAGGGAAATGAGGCATGTGACATTGCAAGAAGAAGCGAACAACTTGAGTATAGTTATTAAGTCACCACGAGATAGCAAAAATACATCACCCAAAGGCTGCTATATGTCCAAGATAATTCTAATAAACACCATATTAAGTATTTTCCAATCCCTCATAGTAGGCAATACTCGATCCACCACAATATATCAAGTGTTTATCAGCCTATATCGAATACGAAATGGAAGCATAAGCGGCTGGCTACAAACATGACAGGGTGTGACAGTAAATTAATCTTCCCTAGAACTCCACGTCAATTCAGTGCAAACGTTGCTTTCCTGAACATACCCATGTATTTGTATCAATCATAGCCCTTAGAAAGCATGCTAAAAGTACAACATCGACATCCTCTTCATGTGGAGCCTTAGGTCGTAGGACGTAAGTTAGATCCACTTAAGTCTTAGTGGCTCACCGCAGTGGTGGATGAGAATTATCCGGCCTCCCTATTAGTCTGACATTAAGCACACTCTGGTATGATATGTATGTTATGGTGTTGAATCATATAAATGAGCATGTATTTATCAAATTTATACCATACGGATGATTGTCTAGTCACTACAAAAGTGCTGACTTCACCTTTTTGGCTTTTGAGGCGTCACGGGGTGTGGAAAGAATTCTATGACGATTACTCAAATAATCACATCTTAATTATAACTAAGAGCGATATCAAGTAAAATCTTAGATCGTGCCATAGATTTTTGGTCTCTCATCTTGCTCCTCTTAAGCGCGAGGCCGTTACGTATTGAGAGGTGAGAGTCTTGCCTGTTGAAATGTACTAAGAATATGCGCACAAGGATAATTATTTTGAGAGTAAAACACAATAGAACTCAATAATCAATTATTATTAATAATAATGTCAAATACAACTCATAGAGGTGTCAAATCCTACGCAATCCCATACTACAAACATGAGACTAAAACACATCTCTAGCGATAGCTTAGTCGATAGATTGACCAGCGCTTCCAGGTAAATATGTGTTTCATGGCCACCTCACCCAGGCGACCATCTCTAATGAAATGGTACTTGGTTTCAATGTGCTTAGACTTCTGCAGCATTACCTTAGGATCCTTTGCATACGCCGAGCTGATATAAGAATATAATATTCTGACCTCCTCGAGATGGGTTGTGAAAATGCCTAGGCGTTACAAGAATCTCTTCAACCAGACAGCTTCTTGCATAGTTGCTGCACATGCCACATACTCAAACTCCATCGTAGATAAGGTAACACAAGTCTACTTCTTGCACTTTTGAATCACGGCGCCACCTACAGAATGAGGCAGCATAACTTAGATGTGGTTGCACTCATCTTACACGACCCGATCAGCATCCTTGTATCCCTTGACCTCGGAAGTCACTTTATGGAAACCTGAGGCCAAAGTGCATTTGTCCTCGGAATATCGAAAGATCCTCTTCCGCATTTTGATATGCGGAGTCTGGGTTACTGCAGTAGCGACTCACCATCTTGTGCAAAGCATATGCGGCCCTTGTGCATATGCAGCATGCATAAGATTCTCGTCACCTCGGTATATTGCATTGTGGACATGCATTTCTTTTTCCTCGTGCATTTTAGGACAGGTCCCGAGCCTGGCCTCCGGCTACTCAACAAGGGTGTCAATGGGTGGGTTTAGAATTCTCGATGAATCGTTCAAGAATCTTCTTTATGTAAGTCTCTTGGGAGACAAACCAAGAAGCTTCTTAAGTGGTCTCCCAACAATCTCAATCCAGAAGCGAGAAAATGCTTCACCTTGTGTCCTTCCATCTCAAAAGTAGAGGAAAACCACTTCTTAGTGGCGACAATAGAGTCCATATCATTTCCTACTATAAGGATGTTGTCAACATACAAAGATAGGAAGAGGACACTCTTCTTTGAACGCTTCAGATACACACAATGGTCTCTTTCAATCATCTTCAGCCGTGAGATAATGAGTCATGAAATCCCGAAGTACCATTGTCTGAATGGTATTTGAGTCCATAAATGGAGACGTTTGAGCTTGCACACCTTTGCACTCTTGTCCCTTGACTTCAAAACCATTGGGATTGACTCATGTAGATCTCTTCATCTAGCTCTCCATTGAGGGAATCACGGTCTTAACATCGGTCGATATAGCTCCCAAATCGAATTCTTGTGACAATAGCAAAGATAAGGCGAATAGAGGCAACCCTGACAACAGGGGAATATGTCTCATCATAATCTATACCCTCTTGTTGGGTAAACCCCTTCGCCCTGAACGTGTTTGTACTTGTCAAATTGACCATGCGCGCTTCAAGCAACTTTCAAAACCCATTTGTTTAGAATGGCTTTGCGACCAGGCGAGAAGATCCGCTGCTCCCACACGGAGTTCTTGTCCATGGGCTGATTCATCCTTCATTGCATCCGTCATTCTCCTTAGTAGGTGAAGAGAGCCTCTCACATAAGAGAGCTCGTGTATTCTAAGTAAAATATCCCCCTACGATCTCAAAGTGACAGGGAATGTTACCTCTATTGCTACGGCGCGACTGAGAGTTCAGGATAGCTCAATGGAACACTCCCACTAGGGTGAGAATGACTCCAGTATCTCTGCGATCTAGAACTAATTCCCCACCCTCGCTTGAAGATAGTGGTGCCCTGAGTTCTCCAACTCATAGAGGGTCTAAACTCTCGACAAGCCTATGCTAGGAAATCATTCTGTGTGAGAGAGTAAACATCGAATCCACTTCCAATCTTTCCCTAAGCCAGGTGTTCACGAACATTACATAGCCGCGGGAGCCTTTAGGATGCCTTGTGAAAGTATGCTTTCCTAGCTCTAGGGCGACTTTCCCACATACTTATGGTTAGTGTTGTGAGACATACCTGTTGATCCCCATGGTCTGGAATGCTCGAGTGGGCTTTGCCATGCCACGGCTCATGGGAGTTAAGGAAACAAACTATGAAGGCACTCTGTTGAGATGTAGGCGGCGGTCGGAAGAGCATCCCAGATATAGGAAGGTGGCTGTGCCATCAGCCGATCTAGTCATATCTAGAAGAGTCCTATTCCTCCTCTCTACAACACCATTTTGTTGCGGGGTGCGAGGGCTAGTGAGATGTCTTAGGATCCCTTTTCCCTTAGAATTCCTTGAATTGATCAAGATGAAAATACTGCGATAATGCGATCAGTCTAAGGTTTTAAGCCTTTTTTCATGTATTCAACCTTTGCCACAAAAGTAGCTTGAAACAATCAATGCTTCATGGTGATGAGATAGCAAATAGACATAGTATCGCGAATAGTCATCGTCAATGTGAGAAAATAAAGCTATGACGTGCCTTTTATTCATTAGTAATAAATGTAAGATGGGCGAAACCTAAATAGGGTGAGCAACACTTTTTGTCGTTCCAAAAGGTTTTCTAAAAGCTTTGCCTGCTAGGCATGGTTCACATAATTGTAGGCCGACTTTGGTGAGTGAGCTTAAAGGCCTTCTCTACATTACTTGAGTCATCCTATCCTTCCTGTGTTGACTGGCATGCCAAGTTGCGGAATCAATGTTATTACACGATCACATATGATGAAGCGAATTAGCGAATGAGTGAGAAGAACTGTTTAAATCTAATTTAATAAAACCATCCATAAATGATTCATGTCCATATGAAATTCCATCCGCAAATATAACCAAACCATTATTCGAAAATTCAAAAGAAAAACCAAAACTAATCAAAGCAGTAATTGATAACAGATTATGCTGGATTCCCAGGACATGGAGTACGTCATGAAGAAGTAAAGTGCGGCGAAGGGCAGAGTGAAGTTAGATGCAGACCAACTCAGATAACATCTTCACTATGATACCATTCCCTGCACTAAATACTTTATCGTTTTCTAGGAACACGACGATAATCACGCACCCACGATCTCGGTACATGTTTGGCGTTGCTCACATTCTGATCAATTAGGGAGAGGAATGGCGAGCTAAAACATGTGAACATACACATATGTTACTACAAAGGTAAGTGGGTTGTTGTTACCTTGACCGGCTCCCGGTGCAATCACGACGGTGCCCTATTCTTACAGCGATTAAGCATTTGACTTTGTTTGTTCACGCTTTTTGCGGCTGCGAGTGCTTGGCATTCTTTTTAAGCGCTCTTAACGCCTCCTCACTATTCTTTCCCTGTTTATGTGCACCATTATCTCCCTTCTTACGCTTAGACCCCTTGCTTGGTCTTGCGGATTAGCCGGTGTGAGGAGGCTTGAGCGGTCTAGTTAGCCTGATACAAATCACCTCGAGTTCCCACATGAGCGAGATATATCTTTAAAAATTTATGTTCTCATTGTGGGTGAGGATGCACTTCATGTCACGACCATGAATCTAGGAGTGACTGACAACTGGACATATTTGTTCATCGATAAGGATATATCCGCGGCATTTAGATCTCGAATCCTCTTTGGACACATCCCTAAGATGCTCGATCCTTGAAACCTTAGAAGTCCTTAGTATCCAAATTTGAGCCAAGCTCCTAAGCACAGTGATTGGGGTGTCGCCGTGAGCAGACTGTTCCCACATGGCCATAGCGATGGGAAAGCTCTCAAAACTCCCTATGAGGTCATCGTCATGCTATTCGATAATATAGCAGAAATGCAATGACCTTCTTAGTCGAAGCTTAAAATCTCAGGAGATCCACGGCGGTATTGGGCTGAGTGCAGCACCCTCGATAGGTGTCACCATCGCGGTGGTCAAATAAATTGGAAAGGTCATGTTCGATCGGAAGAGATTCCATCTTTCATACATGTCATAGTTTGTACCAATTAAGTTATGACTTGGATTTAGTTCGGGTGACATGGTCTGAGTTGTCACTTCTACATTGATAATCTGAGAGTTGACATTATTAATCACATATTCTTTTATCTTGTTGAATTTAATTTATAATTGTATCCAATTCCTACTCATCAAGATCAAAAAAGTATTTATAGCTCTAGTCATCTCCCAATTGAGTAGGTTGGGAATATACTTACAAATTATCTTCTAAACAAAATTTCTCATGAAATTAATCACATCCACAAGATATAGAAATTAAACACAGGGACCCACTAAGGGTACCATATGGATATCTCATTGAGCCTATGCTAAAACAAGTTTACAAACATAGTAGGCGGCACGCAAACACATCTTCTTACAAGGCTATCTATAATATAAATTACAAATTCATAAAATTACATCTCATAAGAAAACCTATTACAAATGATCTACATAAATCATAAATAAATAAGGATGTTGTGCCACAAACTATGTAAGAGAACTTGTTTTAATCATGAAATCAAACAAACGTAAGGCTCATAAAAGGAGTAATCAATACAAGATATATATCGCTCTAAACTAATATGTTAACAGAAAACATCTGAGATGGTATTTGATAGATGGGGAATATACACTCGACTCATGTAGAGTGCGGGAAAAAGGTCTCTGAAATCATGGCGGGGATGAATTAAATATTGGTGGCAACATAATTGCCAAATATTTTACATAAATAAAGCCAAATATTTGTTAAGTTGATTTTAGAGACATTTTCTATAGAAATTACATTACCTAGAATCTCCCCCATTAGTTTACATACTCCAGTAATACATAAAAATGCAATAAAAGGGTTCTGGAATTTTTTAAAAATAAAATAAATAAAAACATAATTTTCATTTACCTTTTAAAGCTTATATTAAAAGGTATCAATTATGAAAAATACCCAGACAAACCACGTTTCGACACCTCCAGCTTAAAACAGTCCCAAATAATCCCGGAAACATCCACAAAAAATTTCAAAATTTTTGGATAAACCAGTGAATAGAAGCGCAAAAATGGTTTTTTTTTTTTTTGAGTTTTTAATCAAAAGAGTAAAATAAATAATTTGCAAAATTTTTTTAAATACCAAATAGAAATTAAATTTTGAGCATGCGGAAAATGAGGACGATTGGAGTCAGGATAAGCCCTCCGCTCCACCCTGCGGCCCAGGAAGTGGGCGTACATTGGTCAAACTTTGACTGGTCAGCACTACGTAAGCTCCACGTCATCGTCATGTCAGCAAAGTTCCACGTCATCATGCCACATCACATAATGATGTCAGCGTCTGGTTCATCATTCCCAAACAATCGTTTTTCACTTTCGTGCACCCATGCGCGATGCGAACTTTGTGAGGCTATATCTGGAGCTATTGATGCCTTTGAGGTACCGTTGTGAAGCTTGTGCGAAGTAGTTTCATAATATATAAATTACACATTTTATTATCTTGGTTTTATGTATTATTTAAAAAATGGCATAAAAGAGCGAAAATGCCTTGGAACCACAAGCTGGGGTTTGCGTTTTCTCTCAATCCCGTGATCGAACATGATCAAATTTGGCATGGAAGATCCTCCTTACATATAAGAACACATCCATGTCATTATTTTGAAAAAAATACAGTTTTTCGGACCAAAAAGTGGACCTTAGAGAGGAAAGCGTGAACCATCAGTCATCAGTAAACAAGCGGGTCTCACCGTCTAATACCCTTTTCTGGTGTGTGCAGAGTATTCATACATAACATATAAGACCTTAATTCGGTATATATATGGAGTGGCGAGAAGGTCCTGCTTAACCTTAATGCAGGAGAATAAACCTAGCAGCGGATGCCAGCGATACCGTTGTTCACGAGCCTCTGTCTTACGTTATTAGTTCTGGCGGTGTAGAGAATAGCCACGTGTTATCTGATCCACTGACCCGTCGAGGGCATGATGATGATTTCCCGAGAGGTTCTAGTGAGAGAGAGTGATCGGAGAAAGAACCGTATTTTCTGTTGTGTTTGATAATCCCACATGTGATAAGAGACTTTTTAATATCGTGGGACTCATCCCATCATACTTGGGCGATAAAGGATTATAGTCTATTTGGACGGAGGGACTTATCCCTATCCCATCCAGCCCAAAAATGGAAAGTAAACCAAGGTAGGAATGATCTCTACCTCTTTGAGTATAGAAGGAACCCTAGGAAGCTTCGTGGACACTTCCTAAACTCGAAACCTTTGATTTCCCGAACTCCTTGTTTGGATTCTCTCGTAGAAATCAGTGTTTCGAATTGCCCTTTATAGCTCGTCGATCACGATGAACTTTCGTTATTGACCTAACGAATTCCGATAGACGGAATCTTGTAGATCGTAGAGAGAAGCTCTTAACCCTCTTATTTCTCTCTTCTCTCACTCTCGCGTGAACCAGCAAGAAAATTTTGATTTTCTGCCCTAGTTTCCCATTTTTGTTTAAGTTTAAGTCGTGGCCCACATCGCGCCATGAGTCTACACCTTTCGAGGTACGATTTGGCACGAAGCGAAGGATTCATTTTGTCTGATTGAGTTCAAATCATATTCCATGAACTTAGCTCGAGTTATTCTAGCTTGAGATTTTCGTAAAATCGTTCTAGGAAGTCGATAGGCGCTCCTCACCCAGAAAAACTTGAATCAGATGTTTGAATTCAACGCAATTAGATGCGGATAAGTAGATTTAGCGAGGGTGATCGATGATGAGGTCAGTTTTCGTCATTTGAGATCTAAAAATTTTTTAGGTTTGTCATCTCAACGAAATCCCGCGTTTTTGGTACCCACACATAGCTCTCGTCGATGTGATGAACTTTCGTTCTTGACCTGACGAATTCCGACTGACAGAATCTCGTAAATATAGAGAGAAGCTCTTAACCCTCTTATTTCCCTTTTCTCTCACTCTCACGTGAACTAGCAAGAAAATTTTGATTTTACGCTAGTTTCCCGCTTTTGGATCGAGGCCCACGATCGCGCCCGTAGGTCCACATCTGCTCGATCTGATTTTGGCACGAAGCGGTCATTTTAATGCCCGATTCGAGTTCCGTCGTATTCAGTAGATTTAGCTGAGTTGTTAAATAGCTTCAGGATTTTCGTAAAATACTCCTCCTGAGGATTCTTTAAGGCGCCCATTACCCCCCAGCGTGAAAGTGCTGATTTGAGTGATGCGTTCGTCACGGATAACTGGGTTTCGCGAGACGAATGTAATGATGAAATCCGTTTCGTTATCTGAGATTTAAAAAAAATTTAGGTTTTCAACCTATACTGTAGAGACAATTTACTGTTTTACCATTTTTTAGAAAAATTTGATTTTTACAGGGTTTTACAATTCCATGTCCTGATCAGGGGTCCTAACAATAATAATTGACATCTAGAAGAAGCATAACAAAAGAAGAGTGCAATCAATCCTTTATGACAGCTTTGGTAATGCTGTGGACATGTTACTGATTGGGCGATAGTTACTGTCTTAGATGCGACAATAAAAGTGGACTAGTAGAAATGACTGCAAGTACTCAATAATGTGAAGCATCAATCATATGGTACCTGCATCATGAAATCCTTGTTCTGGCCATCACCATCACCTCCATCTGTTAATACTTATCCCAGTTTTGGGCTAAACACAACTTGTTTTTCTGAACATCAATGTAGTCCCAGGGCAAATGTTGTCTGTAGCATTACTCAACATCACAACTCATTCACCCCTGTCACTAGTTTTAACCCTACTCAATCCCACATTCGAAATAAGCTCGACTTCAAAAACTCGCATTAATCACCAAGAGTTTTCTAAGACTCTGAGACTTGAATCTGGTTCAGCCTACCGGACCAAATTGAATGCAGAACCATGTGGAACAAATCATATTTGATTGGTTTTGGGTTCCAGAGAAAATGCTTCTGCACCATCTTCACATTTGTTTGCATCACAAGGTAACGTCTCAATGGAATAGCCAAAAGGATCTCCTTCAGTTTGGGTATATCCTTCTCAGCCACAACCACAGAAAATGCAGTCCAATCCAACACATCATTGAGTGGAAGGGCAAAGTTATCTACCACATCAGTCAGGACTACCACTCAGTAATTACCTCAACAAATTACTGGGACTGTTCACTTATATCCCATTAGGCAAATAGAATCTGTGATTTATATCACCCAATATAGGTCATTTACAGGAGACCCTACCAGGAATTGTACATAAATCCTCATGTCTTCATGCTATCATTCAGTACTTGAGGAAGTGAGACGGATACGACCGTACATAATTCCCAGCAAAAAAGCAAAAATTGAATATATGATATATCTTCCACCACCAACATTTCACTAGAGCTTGTAGTTTTAAATGGTAGTCTCTGGAAGGGAAACATCTTTCCCTGCAACAAATGTCTAGATAGATCAGCATTACCAAGGCTTTTTATGGTGTTTCATAACAAATTCCTGGTGTTTACCATTCACTGTAGGGCCCTAAGCATTAATTCCCCAGAAAAACCACGAAACTTAGGTGAGGCGTAGTCGTAGCTTGAGATAAATGAATGTAAACATGGATCCTAATTAAATGAAAATCAGAACAGTCAGGCAGCCGTGAGGTAAGATAGTAACTTGGAAGAACACCAAACTTTAAGCATTTTCACTGGCAGACAGAAGCGTACTACCATACCCAGTCATGTGCCTTAAAAATAGTCTGATCCATGTGCGGTTCCAAAGATCACTTTGCTGCGAATCTTCATTTCACATAGTCTCGAAGGTGAGAGTGGTCTCCATGTATGTGAATTGGGGCACATAAAGTACCATCTCAGCTGGCGTCTGCTGTATGGAAGATACTTTCAGTGAGCCACTGGGTCCTTTGAGACAAACTGCCTGTTTTCCTCCATTAACTTCATAAACCATCCTTCAGAAGCATAAATTCCTCTAAGATGGGGTACATGAAAAATGGGTCTCCCTCCATCTGGGTAAATGTAGACTTTAAGTATAGTTTCCATCCGATTATACTCTGATTCTCAATACAGCTGTAATCCATCAGGACCTTTTTGCAAATCAAATAAATTAACAGTATCTTGAGCAAATTAATAATGTAATTGAAGATTATGGAATAAAGACCAATCATCCAGTAAAATCCCCAGTGCCCACAAAAACAAAAGTAGTTTCCTGTTTGTATGTTATTCCATTGCCTTGACAAGGCATATGATTTATTTCAGACAACAAAGTTAACCTTAGAGCTTCTTGACATAAAATCTGTTAGATGAAAACAATATAAGGTATTGGATACTGTAATCCTACTCTGGTTTCCACGTGTTCATTGGCATGCATAGAAGAAGATTTTGAGCCAAAATTATTAAAGGACAACTGTTGATGTTCTATACAGGTAGGAGGAGATGCCAATGATAATAAGATTCATGGATTTTGTGGTGGAGGATAATATGGAACAAGCAAGAGGCTCGAGCAGCAGATTTATGAACAATTTATACTTCATAGCATAAAGGAGTTTAGTTCCCAAACAATTATGAAAATAGAAGTATCTCCGATTCTAGTTCAATAAATATTAAGCAATTTTGGAAAGAAGACAATGACATGGTTAGAAAGGAGTGAGATAAATCTATATGAGCTAAAAGGAAAAAAAATCATAAAAAGGTAATCAGAATGAGCAGGAAAGATGAAAAGTCCTTTTTACCAGCACTCCTTCACTAGAATCATGACCTAATATCTAGTCGTTGTATATGTAATAAATTCACTAAATTAAATGTAACCTATTTCAAGAGGGGCAAATAAATGCAGATTTACAAAGGAGCTTATCAAAGAAAAACCAACTTTATTGCTGTCTTGCATTAGCATTCAACTTAAATAAACATTTACCTACCAAAGCTAATTACCAGCGGCCAATATTTCTAACCATGCCACCATAAATTTGGAAACACATTCTCTTCATTCTCAGGCATCCTTTAATCAAACCACCAAATTAATCATACACCAAGGCTTTTTCAGATGTCATCCACAATCTATTTCAATGCCACCTACCAGCCATAGTCTTTGATGCTGAGTTTTAACTTGTTCGATTAAATATAGAAGTTATTAAGGACCCACATCCAAGCTTTTGATACTTTTCCAAGGTGTGTAGATGAATACAAGTGAGTTAAAAACTATAATGTCACGTTACCTTGCTGCCATATCCAATGTCTCAGCAACGTAAAATTAGACAGGACTGTTTCCAGTGAGATATTTTTATTTAATCTTGGCATATGTGGGTCCATTCTGCCTTTATGAAGTTGACTAATCTGGGTCAGGACATCAAAGCTTCAGGTATTAAATGAGTGTGAATCTATATTCAGGAAGTAAGTACGGCAAATATAGAACAACTTAATGTCGGAAAATACTTGGTTGCTAACTTGCTATACATCATCACCAATGATACTGAGGTAGTTCCAGATGCCAAAGTTAGACTATTAATACAAGAGTTCTCCCCTGTAAGAATGGTACGTACTAAGTACATACACTGAAAGAAGTCTACAGATATTGTGTGGCAAAATAGAATTTCTGACCCACCCAGAAAGAAGTTTAAAAGAGCTGGTTTTGAAATTTTCCAGAAAATTCTAAATTCAAAACTTTAAGATTATCTATGGAATATCCTCAAGGTTAGCCATTAACCACACAACTTGTCCTGAGAAATACTGAGAAGTAACAGAAATATACATATATATATATATATATATATATATATATATATACCTGTGTCCAAAAACAAATACACAGTTTGAAGATATCATGAATATAGAACCTTTGACTTGTTCTACAATTTTGCCTTGATTGTGGCACCTAAATAGCAAATTAAACTTCTTTTTCTTTACAATATCCACATCAACCCACTTCTACCTAAACCAAGCTAAATCTTCAACTCATGAGTATACAACTATCTCCCTTTCTGGCAACATTTTAGATGGTTTTAGCTAATACTGACTCCTATTTAATGACAATAGCTATATTTTCCCAAATTAAATCAGTCATAATGATAAAGTCAACATAAAGTAATTTGCAGATTACATGATGTTGTATGAATTGTTAACAACCATGGAGGCTGAATTGTGATAAATATTTATGAACTCCCCCTGCTAAGCAAAACTTCATTCCGGAATAAAGGGGCATAAAGCTCAGGATCTTCGGTAACAGTTGAGACATTCTGCATCTCCCTTTTAGCATACAAAAGGGCCTCAGATTGCTTAAAGACCAAATATCTCTGTAAATGGAGCTTGTATCAAACAAAATATGCAGATAGATTGTTGCTAAATCCTATGTTAATATTTAAGATTCTACCTGCAAGCAAGTGGGCCGAGGTTCTGGAGGAGGCGGAGGAATGCAGCCTTTTGCTCGGCACTTCTAACTCCAAATTTTGCATCCCTCCTCCTCCTCCTTCTGGATGAAGAACTTCTCAGCTTATGAGAAAAAATACAAGTATGCAACTATATGAAGCTAATGAACAGGGAATTAAAATGCAACAGGAGCAATTTAGGAACAAAGATGAAACTATGGACTTTTCTACAGTAAGAGAAAGAGTCTCTAAGCTCAAATGAACAGTGCTACCGTTCCGACGTATAGAAAGAATATGGTTTTGGAGGCGTATAGTTTGACCATGCCAGCTGCTGTCATTATGGCTGAAGAAGAACCAGTTTCTTCAATTGAGTTATTTCATGAGGACCAATACTTCACTATGGCTTTTTCATCAGTGATCATCAGGGCAATTCAATGAAGACTAGAGGATGCTGTGGAATCAGAAAAAGCAATCGTTCTCTTCCCTCCAAAATTGATTCTTGAATTTGAAATTTTCTATTCATTTCTTTATATAAGTATGGCCTATTCGTTTCAGCTATAGTCAGCTTCAAAAACCAGAAATAAAAATAAAAACAAATATTTTCCAGGGTAAAACGGAAACAACACTCTGATAATCATATGACCTCTGACTATCATAGTGACGATAGATGAACGAAAACCAGCTATACTTTTGGCAGGGTGTGAAAACGCGGGTTCTGTTTGTTTCTTAGGAAAATCTTTGTGGCTTCCCGGAAATTTGATTGAAAAACAAAACCACAAACTTCTTTTTATTCTACTGTCTTTGGCTCGCTTTCTTGGCTAACCAAACGAAAGTTGAGATTCCAAGTTCAGAAGAAAAAAAGAAAAAAAAGTAACGAAAGAAAAAAAAAATCATCAGAGGCTAAATAAATTTTAATGCAGGTTGTGCAGAGGCCAGCCAAAACGAAGTCGTACAATGGAAGCTGTATGGCAGAAGAGTACGACAGATCCACAACAGAAGAGAATAAAGCCAGGTTGAACGGGAATACGGACGAGGCTCGACGCTCGAGACAGCTACGGTAACGGTTCAGACTTCAGAGATATATAGGGAGAGAGAGAAAGCTTTTTGTCATTTGAAAGTTGAAACCTTCCTTTCGACCTTAAACGGTCAACGTTTGGTTTCTCTATTAAGTGTCATAAAATCTGAAGAAATATCCTTAAGAAAAAGGACATTACCCCAAATGTATTTTTTTTTTCTCTTTTTCATTCTTTCTTTCTTATTGGTGCTTCTAGAATTCAACCTGTTAAAGAAGATGGCGGGATATGTCATCTATCGTTAAAATAAAAAAACATATTGGGAAAAGAAGGTTATGGGTTGACAATTTAGGAATATTGAAATTTTTATAATCAAATTCTTGATAACCTAATAATAATATTAATTTAAAAAAATATTATGTATTACTATATTATGTGCTAAATATATATTATTGGATAAAAATACTTTTGTTTAGAGTACACCTCACATGTCATCTAAGCAAATTCTAGACAAAAATAAATAAAACAAAAACAAAAACACATTACTTTCTCTTCACAACACGGCTTTCACTTTCATCTCCTCCCCCCCCTTCCTTCCTTAAGCTCCATTTTCTTTTGGAACACCAGTCAACTCTTCCTTAATTTCTTATGCTCCCTAATAATCTCGCCGTGTTAATTTGAAATATATTGTATGAGGAGGAAGTGGATTGAGTATTTTATTCTGAAACACCTTAGAATGGAATAAGGAATCTCTACCGATCGTCATAAGAAATCTGAGCCGTCGAAGATCTGTTGCTGACAGAGAAAATTGACAAGTCTTTTGTTGGGTTTTTTCCAGATTTGTTCTCTGTGAAGTAGTTAAAGAGTCTTTCTGACTAATATCTCCAGTTGAATTGGAGAGTATCTTTTGGGTTAGATCATCATGATTGATGCAGCCATGATTGATGAGAGCGTGAATGTAGTGGAAATAACAGGTTCAAACCGTGAAATTAGAGTCTGACCTTTTGGTAGGAATTGAATCTTGGTACAACCTTAGTATTCTTAGGTACAACCTTAGTGAACCTTAAGGTACAATATTAGGAGATTGATGAATGTAGTGAAATTTAAAATGTCTGACCTTAGATAAGTTGAAATTTTTCTATAGTGATGTTAATTTCTGAGTACTTAGTGAAGCTAAGGTACAATCTTATGAAGTTCGTCTGACTGTAATGTGGGCTAAACCTTGTACTTCAAACCTTAGTACAATATTAATTGCATTTGAAAGGAATTGCTATAGTGAAGTACAAAGTCTGACCTTAGTTAAGGATTGATGTGCAATCTTGGTTAAGTTGAGATTTTAGCCTTAATAGACCTTAGGTATAGCATTGGTGAAGTTGAGACAATATTAGTGAAACCTAGTTTAATCTGCTATTAAGTTGAGATGGGGTTAGGTGAGTGAAGTCTGACCTTAGTGAGGGTGAGTCTGACCTTAATGAACCTTAGGTGCGACATTCGAGTAGTTAAGGGAAGAACCTAGAATCTCTAATTGTAGTTGAGAAACAACCTTAGTGTAGTTGAGAAACAACCTTAGTGAAGTTGAGATACGATCTTTGTGAATATCTTGTTATTTCCTTTATCCTCATAAACATTGTAAATGGGAGGTGAAAAATGATATATTTTTAACATTAAACACTCCAAATGGGAGGTGAAAATTATATTTTAAACATGTAAGCGCAAATTTTAGGATCGTTGGAGATTTATGATTCTTGGGCAACATGTTAAGAAATGAGGCAAGTTCTGATTTTTGTGGTTAAATCTGGACTTCTGGTTTTCCTACTTTGGTGACAAAAATATATCTAAGCACAACCTTAGCAAAGTTAGCAGGCAATATGTAGCGATGGGTACAACATTAGTGAAGTTGAAGCTAAAAATTAGAACATAGTTCATAATGTTTGAAAAATATATCAATTCCCATTTTTTCATTTAAAAAATAGAAATTAGTTAATAAAACATTTTTACATATTTTATGTAAATAATTTCTCTTCACGATATTAAAAAACCGAATAATAATTAAACATACAAAATAGGCAATGTTCATTTACTTTAAAATAAAGTAATTACTATCCATCTTGAAACAAATTATCAATAACAATTCAAGTTTGGTTTATAATCTTAGAAACATGATAGAAGTATATTGATAATTCTTCGACATTGTTAAGTTTGCTTCTCATGGTCGAAAATTTGTATTACTCGCCATTATAAGGTCAAAATAATTTGGAATATCATCCTCGACGTTCATATTTTCATATTCATAATCGAAAAATAACTGTACATATTAGTACCTACAAGACCAACTAAGTTCAGTTTAAAAATATAGATATTGATGTTGTAGATCACACCTATGAAGTAATCAACTACACAATCGAAGCAACATTAGCATCAATGGATTTAGAAATAAGAATTAATTCAAAACTCTAATAATGTAACAAGTCTTTTATGTCAGGTCATAAAGGTCACGGTAAGAACTAGAACACAATCAATTCAATAATTGAAGATGTTTTCTTTTATACTTTCATAATGAGAGTTGTGTCAACGATCAATCAACCCTACCAGGAAGTTCTCTCTAGCCACATTGCCTTCATTTAGAATCAAATTTTGAGCCAACTGTATTCTATACAATTGGATTTTATCCTATACAAAGATAGTAAATTAATTAACGACAAATCTAAAGTAACTAATTGTGTGTGACAACACTTACGCAGCGCGTGATGGATGGAGCCATTCCAATATTCCACCAAATTTTATCGCCGACACTGCAATCGAGCTTATGGTGAGAGATGATTACGTTTTCATTAATGAGACCAATAGGCTAAGTGATGAGTCAAAAACTCATCTATTTTTAATCCATTTTCGACCATTAGACAAATGTAATTGCTGATTTTTATCACAGAGAAATATGGAAACCAGCTACCAAATTTATGTTTTCAAGGTTTCTGTGGAATTGGCCAAATACTAAAGATCCGGAAAAATGTATTGACTAGATTGTTTGATGAACTAGAGATGTGTGAAGTTGAGCCAGCGATTTTTAAGTCACGACTACAGTGTGATGTTCTTATAGAGTGGATAAACCTAAAGTAAATTAACCGCGTTTTTGTCATATCAACCAGTGGAAGAAACAATTCAGAAGTTTAAAAAACTTAGTTGCGACGGGAGAATCAGGTCGAGGCGAAAGAAATCTTGAGACCTGAAGAGAGAAGGAATGTTCCATGACAAAAAGACGAGGATCTGGGAGCTAGAAGCTTCAAGAAGGATCTTGTTTCAAACATCGTTGCAGTGTAAAACAATGAAAGAAGACATCTTAATACGACAGAAGCGATGTCGCGACGGAATGATGCTTCATGGGCTGACCAGAGTCTCGACGAGGAGATTTGTTGTTAGACAAAATACAAAGTGAGCCACCGGTTCAGGAGTGTCTTGATTCAAATATCATGACACCTTAAAAAATAATTTGAAACTGATTTAAAGCATGTTGCAGCTATGTTTGAGCAACTACGACAAGGCAATTGAGAAGGGTAACCCTTTCGGTCATGACATACTTGCAGGTCGCACGACCCGAGAAAGCGAGAGAGTTAGTACCATAATATTTATTTATGCTTGAAAATGAGGTTGCAACAAAATGAAGGAGAACACTAGAGATTGGGTCCACATTACCTTTATGTCATAATGAAATTGCGTAAAGAAAAGGAATGGCTGGTCTCAGAGCTTAATTTGTATGTCTGGCAGAAAGTCCAATGGATGTCAGAGCAGTGCTGTAGCCTGAATAAGCATAAAAAGCTGACAGCCGTCTTCCATGACATAAAAGAGAAGCACAACCAAGAATCAGATTGGTTGAAAACAAAATAGTGTCGCGACAAGGAGACTAAACCTGATAGAAATAAAAACTGACCGGTGACATGGGTGTGGTCGCGACCTGAATGCTTAGAAGACGAGCGTTATTCTGACAAAAAGTCAAGGAGACTATTGTGGCCAGATTTGAATCACGTTCAAACAATTCAGTCACTACCAAAAAGGATGATTATTCAGAAAAAGCTAAGTAAAAAACTGACAGTTTTCGAGATTCAACCTACACTTGAAGAAACAAGAGGTGAGAAGCCAAACGTTAGTCTTGACGGAAATTTTATGTAGTGACAAGATTAGGAAGAAAAAAGAAACTCAGGAAACTCGGGTCTATGAAAAGCCAGTTGCAACAAGAATCAAGGGATGGGACAACAAATTGAGTAAACACAATGGCTAGGTTGCAACAGCCAAATAAAGTTGCTGAAACGATACGTAACAAAGAAACAAGGTCGACTCATACTTTATCAAAAAGCGAAACAAAGAAGGTTAAAAACCATTAAGTGGAAGTCTGCAATGGACTTTTAACAAACTCTATAGCGCAACTCGAAATGTGACTAAATTATAAAAACCAAGAAAATTCAATTTTTGAAAAAGTTAAATGTTAATTTAAAGTAAAAATATAAATTTTCTAGATCTGGATGATAAAGCGGACTTCACCATTGAGATAGTCTCCATGAAATCTAGCTACCAATCAGGAAATTTAAGTCGAATTCCAAGACGGTGAATTTACGGCGTTTTGGTAGTAGGGTATCGGGAGCCATAAAACGGCTTGTGAGAGACATGTGATGTGAAAAAAGAACCACCTAGCCTTGCATGTACTCGTGTGACCGTGTTCGCCATTAGTGAGGATGAGATGGAATAAGCTGGGTGATCTTGAGTGTCAAAGAAATCGAAAAATGGACACGTGGGGTGTGAAAGTTAATGAGAATAAAGACGAAAATGGAATGATACAGTCTTCCTCCCGAACAAAGGAAAAACGTGCGAGGGGCTGGAAGGGTGCAGTGGGTTGAGATTTTGGGTTTTAGAAGCTCCTTACTCTCTAGTTTTGGTCGTTCGGACCATCGGTTCTAAACCGGAGGCTTGAAAGCGAAATCGGTTATGCGTAGGCTGCAGCATTGGACCTTAGATTTGGTGGAGTTGAAACCTTCTAGAGGTAGGGGTCTTTTTCCTGCAGCCATTGTCTTTGAACAAAGGTCATTTAAATGGTTGGGGATGTTAAAGACTTGAATTATGTGTTTCGGTCTCAAAAATCACTGACAAGGTGAATACATTGTTGTGGCGGTGACGATTGCGAACCAGAGGGTTTCAATTGCGTGTTAATGAATCTGTCAGTTTATTGAATTTTATGATGTTAGGTGATTCAAAGTGAATTGTTTGTGCTTGTTTAATTAGTCCATGTAGGTATTGGTGTTGTTGATGTGAATTTAATAACATGATATGTAGTTAATTATGTTAGTATATACATGTTTACTCTATGCCTTGAGTTTGATTTAGGGTTGGCGTATCGTTCCACATCTCTGGCTTAGGGCGCTCTAGAATATTAAAGTGAAGTGCATGAAATGAAAGAAAACAAAAAGCAGCGTTTGTGAAAGGAATTTGACGGAAGATTTTCGGAGAATTGTGTTGGAGGTGTCCAGCGATTCCGTTGGAGGGCTTATGGTGCTACGGAGGGTTATCAAGCCAGTTTGCCTGGTAGTCGATGTATTCTTCGAATCTCATTAGTAAGTTTTAGAACAAAAACTTTTGTTTTGAAAGCAGCAGTATTACTCGCATTTAGGCAGGGCATGTGTGGGGGAGTGGTTATGACTCGAGGCGTGGGTTGCAGCTATGTAGACATTGAGTAAGATCGTGTATTTGCTTGGATGTTTGTTTTGCCATAATGTGCACTTAGGTAGAGAGTAACCAGTATGGAAATTATCACTACAGGCTTTACTCCTTTGCTGTCGAAAGATCATTATTCGGGTGAGGTGTACGGAAGGGCTGTATTTCAGTAGAGACGCTTAGCAGGGTTGTGCTTTGAGTAGAGACTTTTTGTCTCTTATGTATTAGGGAGTGTACATTTTTAATATATAATTAAATTAAGTGATTATTAACTCTTGAACTATGGTAATATAGAGTTGATGTATTACACGTGAGTATTGATGTAGGGCAGAGTAGCCGATTATTTGCAGTGTGTGGACCAGATGTCTAGTCCATTCTAAAATGTTTGGGACAGGTTGTATTTGGTAGAAGCTCCACATTTCTGAGAGACTCAGATTTTAGTGAAGTGGTGTGGGTTGCAGGCATCCACAGTATTCTGAGTTGAGTTCTCAAGCGGGAACCACGATTTTAGGCGTCACGGCAGTATGAGCCTGGGTTTATAAACACCTAGAGTTTAGTGTCAAATAAGTTAAGGTATGATTACTGGGACTTGATAGGCACGAGTTGAATCCACACATTCCTTATACCTCATTCTGATTATGTGTGATGTGTGATTGTGTCATGTAGATTATGATTTATTAGTGCTTAATTGAATACTTTACTGGAAAAATTGTATTGAAGGGTCCACTGCAAGGGTTTAAGTGTCTTTCGTAGGAAAAAAAATATTTAAAAGAAATATTTTTGGTTCTACTGAAGACTTGAAAAAAAAACATATATTTTTTTATGGTCTTCCAGTAGGTGGAAAGAAAAAATGAAAAAAAATGATGTGAAAAAAAAAAAAAAGATGTTGCAGGAGCTAGAATGGGTTATTGCCCAATTCCCAGGCTTGGTCACGATCTGTGATTTGTGTTGTGACATAGCGAGGTTCTGGCGCGCGAGCGTGCATGGCCCGGCTAGGACACGGCCACGACATGGTGAGCACGCACAATCCTGATCGGATGAGGCCGGGAGCCCGGCCCAGCTGCTCCGGGGCGTGCGGCGGCGTCTGCATGCTGGCTTGAGTGGGTGTGATACAAAGGGCTGTGCATCGGCTGAGAGGCGACTTTAGGTCGTGATCTGAGGCGCTCCGACAACAGTAATCCTGGCTGACGTCTTGCGATGCAATATTTGTCCGTATCTGTTCCTGACTCGAGGTGCCTTGTGACAGAGGACTTTCAGTCGCGATAAAATTGTATCGTGATCGGAATTAAGGTAATGACTGCGACCTGGCGCCCGCGTGAGGTGCAGCGGCTGCGACCACGATATGGCCCTGGCATCTTGACTGCCAAACATGTCCCCTGACATGGCGCCAGTCACGAGTTGTGCGCGCGACTGGGCGTAGTGTCTTGTGACACAGGCGTAGTGTCTGTGACACAGACTGGGCGGTGCGTGCACTCATTAGTTACCTACTCGGTGCAGCATTTTGGAATACTTATTTGATTCTTTATTCATGAGCCTTATTACGAGGTTTTAAAAATATATATAATAATAATAATAATAAGAATTACATAAAATAAAATGAAATAAAAATAAAAATTATTTTTGTTTCCTTACCTCACTAAATTGTATGTGGAATTATTATCTTGCATTACCTTTGAATACATGGACATAATGTATAAAATTTTACGGAATGTGAACTGTGTCTCGGGGCTGTGTTTACACCTTAGAGATGTTGCATCAGTTGTGATAGAGTTGGGCTTAGGGGTTCCAAGGGCCTTGGAGGCGCCTTGTGTGAGTTCTCCAGGGGAATGGGCGGGGATAGAGATGATATGTCGTGGTTGTGAGTTGAGATCTGGGTTCCTGCTCACAGGTGGACTGAGGTCATCGGACGTGTCGAGTTTGACGTCTCATCTGGGATGGATTGGGTGAGGCAGAAGCTAGGTCGTTATCGGTGAGCGTAGGAGGGTTCTAGCCTGTAGGATGGTACTCCTTGTTGTGTTTGGGAATGACATGATATTTTCCCCGGACGATGTACGAGTCAGTGTAGGGGATAATTGGAGGGTTGGTACAACCAAGCCTTACCACAAGAAAGGGCGAGTGAGAGCCAAGACTTAGATTTACCTCGAGTAGTCTGTGAGTACGAGGATGTTTTTTCGGATGAGCTATCGGGATTGCCTCCGCAAAGGGTTGTAGACTTCGGTATCGAGTTACACCCTGGTACTTCACCCATCTCTATGACTCAGCATGGATGCTTTGGGATTAAGTTGAAGGAACTGAGTCCCATTACATGAGCTCTTTGGAGCCAGGGGTTCATTAGACGGCACTTCTGCATGGCGGCTCAGAGTTCTGCTGAAGGACCAGACCCTTCGGTACGTGATTATAGGGTTGAGCAGTTACCTCAGAATGGTATCCATTGCCAGGATTAGTAAGCTTGTTTGATCGATTGAGAAGGCGAGTCTACTCCCAAGAGAACCTTCGCCTTTCAAATTCTATCGGTTGAGGGTTAGGGAAGCGAATATTCACAGAGCGGCGTTGAGGACCGTTCTCATTTTGAGTTTATGGTGATGCCCTTTGGTTGTGAATCTGTGGCAGCATTCGCAGACCTCGTAAAAATTCAGGCCTCTGGGCTCAGTTTATCATTAGCCTTAGTAGATGACATTTGGTCTCCCACGGTCGGAAGGGCATGAGGTAATACTTGAGTTGTTTATAGTTGAGAGATCGTCGGCATGCGTGGAAGTTCGATGAAAGTGCAAGTTTTGGTTTACTAGGTGAGATTTTGGGGACAAGTGATTATATTCAGGCGTGTCGGTGGACCGGAAGAGGTGAAGTCATGATGAGTTAGGAGTAAAGTCGATCTACGTTATCACATTAGTTTTCTTGGGGTTGTTTGATCTTCATGAGTTCCATTTTAAGATTTCACAGATTAGCGACTTTATGTGAAGTTTGACGAAAGGAGGTCAAGTTTGATTGGGATAGCCGTCTGATGAGGCGTCAGGAGTTGAAGGGAACACTGCTACTCATCTTGATAGTCAGGACCGGGGACGAGTACCACAGTGTATTGTGATGCCTGAGGCAGGAAGCTGGGATGTGTTTGATTAATCCCAGGGAGGGTATTGGCTTTATGGTTCATGGGTTAGAGGAATCTATGACGAGAATTACCCCACACACGACATGGAGTTTAAGCGTCCCGTAGTCTTCGCCTTGAAGGTTGACTACCTTCTTATGGCAGAGGAGTTTGGGGTGTACTCGGACCATAAAAGTCTGTATCTATTTCACGTATTAGGACCTCGACATAAAGCGGCAGATGGATGGAGTTCTTAGGGACTATGACTTCGCACCATTACCGCCTGGTAGTGAGTGTGGTGGCCGTGCGCCGAGTCGATCACGAGGGCATTGGCTGATATAGCTTCCGGGGTGGCGGATGCTTTCGGACTATGGGGCGGTTTAGGTTCGACGTGACGGCTCGAGGTGCGTTGAAATTTTAAGTAGCTACTGCGGGTCTACGTTGACGGTGATTGAGTCGATTGGCGGGGCGAAAATAGGTATCCGTGAGGGGTAAAGATGCAGTCGGTACGAACCAACTGAGGCTGGACCATCAAAGTGATCGTGTGATCTTGGTATAGGACGGGTAGTGGTTCCCAGTTGTGGAATTTGAGAAAGAGATTCTGGGGAGTTCTTTACTCGATTCCCCGTGCATCGGGTGGCATCAAGATGTACGAGGATCTTCGTCGTCGTGTGCTGAATGGAATGAAAAAAGCGCGTAGGGGAACTTTGTTCGTGATGTCTCAGCGTGTCGACTAGGACAGGCTGGCCTTCAGAAGGCAATGAGCTACTTCGACCATTGGAGGTGGTTGAGGTGGAAGTGGGAGCACGTCATGATGGTTTGACCACTTGCCACGAACCTTGCGCAGGGCATGATGCGGTATGGGTGATAGTGGACGACTCTGAGTCAGCACATTTTCGCCGTGGGATGACCTTTACATTGCGGAGATTTTCTTAGGTTGTATATCAGAGATGGATTATTTAGATAGATACCGGTATCCATAGTGTCGGATCAAGGACCGAGGTTCGGTCACGCACGGAAGAGTTTCCAAGGCTATGGAGCCTGCCGGTGACCGTGAGTACAACCTTCCGCCCACAGACGGATGGTGGTCGGAGAGGACTACAGTGTTAGAGGGCATGCTGCCAGTATCACGTCCTGGATCAAGAATTAGGCCCCAGGAAGAGCAGGCATGGTAAATTACTTTGCAACAACGAGTTATCGAAGTGGTATCTTGATGGCACCATATGAGACATTATGTAGGGCCCGTGCGGAGTCAACTTTGTTATGTTGGACCAGAGGTGGGAGGCTCAACCCGACAGTGCAGTCGATTAGAGACCTCAGAGAAAATTAGAGATTGATCACGACAGCGTCTTCTCACGGCTTAGGCCCGGCGAAGAGCTATCAGCGATGTCTAGCGTTATTTATAAAGTTGAGGATTGGAGATCCTGTCTTCTTGGAAGGTGATGCACTGAGAGGTGGTCGGGTTCGCCCGAGCGGGAGGCCTCAGAGGTTCGTGGGCCTTTGAGATGCTAGAGGAGAGTGAGAGCCTTATAAGCGTGTCCAGGTTGGCTCATGCATGTGGGGTGTCCACGGAATTTCACGTCTCGTATACCAAGGTACATCAGGATCCCGGCTCGTATGGTGTTAGGGAGAGAGATTGGGGTGACCTGGATGGGACCTTCGGGGAGGGGACCGGTGTGTTACGGATAACCCGGGATCAAGTTTTCATGACCTTGAGCCAGTGAGGCTAGTGGGGGTGCTAGCGGCAGAGTGGAGTGGAAGGTCAGCGTGGGGTAGTAGGGACGATGCCGGGTCACCTATCCCTTCTTGTTTAGGATGAAGGTGCATGGTTTAGTCTTTAATACTTAAATGGCCCAGTTTCACATTACATGGTATAGTGCGCGTTGCACATATGCATAATAAAGTTGTTTGTCGATTATCAATATTTGGACGAAATTTCTCTTGGAGGAGAATGTAAAACGAGAAAAAATTCAATTGTTTCTAAAAGGGTAAAACAGTAATTTGGTAAATCAGAATTTTACAGATCTTGGATGAAGAAGCAGGACTTAGTGGATTGGAATCGTCGTGAAATCTAAGCTACTCGTAGAATTTTGTGAATTTGAGACAATCAATTTCACGCATTTCAAGGCATCGGGTGTCGGGAGGCGTAAAGCGACGGCGAGAGACATAAGGTGAAAAAATCCTGATACATGTACTCATGGCGACTGCATGTTGCATGGATTAGTGAAGAAAGATGAGATGAATGACCTAGGTGTAACAAAATTAATAAAATAGAAAAATCTGGACACATTAGGAATTAATGAAAAGTTATTAGAAATAAAGACAAAATGGGACAGTGTCTTCTCCAGACAAGGGAAAAATGTGCATGTGGGCTAGAAAAAGGTCACGATTGTTTGGAGATTTTATTTTAGAGAGAGAAAGAGCTACATTCTCTCCCAGATTTTGATGGATTCGGACCGTCGGTTCATAAACGGAGCAGAAGCAGAAATCGATCATGCCAATGAGGGCTACGTGGACAGGGATTTGGTGGAGTCGAAACAACTCCAAGAGGGGTAGGAGTCTTTTCCTACTTGTGTATTCTTTGGTGAAGTAAATGTAAATAGTTAGAGATGTTGGAAAAACTTTGAATTAAAAGCGAGTGTTTTCGAATCCGAAATCTTTGAATAAAGTGGAAAATCCTCATCGTTATGGTCGTGAACGATGTCGACCAGGAATTTCAGTATTTGCCCAGATATTCAATGATTTTACAGTATGAATTTTTATGATATTGAGTGATTTAAAATGAATTGCTTGTGCTTGTTAATTAGCCACGTGACTAATTTTGGTATTGATAATATTAAATTTAATAATATGATATGTGGATTAATTATGTTAGTATCACATGTTTTATAAAATAACTTAGGTTTGTTGGATTCAGTATAATCACGTTAAATCTTAGTATAGACCTTTAAATGTCAGGAGTGATTTTAGTAACCTTGAAAGAAAACAAAAGCAGCACAGTTTGAAGATTTCGGAAGATTTTAGGAGAATTGTGTTGAAGTGTACAGCAGATTCGTGAAGGCGTAGATTTTAGGAGGGTTATCAGACGGTCGCCTCGGTAGTCAATGTATTTCACGAATCTCGGTATTAGTTTCGAAAACATTTGTTTTGAAAAACTATGAGTTACCTCATATTCAACAGGCATGTGTGAGAGTGGTCAGGACTCGAGACATGGGTTTAGGCATGTAGACATTAGTAGGATCAATGTATTTGCTTGGATCTGTTTGTTTTTCTCATGACATGTGCACGCCCAGGTGGGAAGTAACATGTAGTATCTCTTGGGCTTTGCTTACCACAATGGGGTGAAATCCTTCTTTGGTCTGAGTGCTCCGGGAGAGATGACGTCACTTAGAGCCCTGGCGCTTAGAAGAAGTCGGGTTGTGGCTTTTTGATGAGACTTTTGTATAACATCGTTAAAGGTATGCATTTTAATATGTCTTGAATTAAAGTGGTTATTCGCTCTAAAGCCCATGGTAATATAGAGTTGAATGTATTTTGCAGTATTGATCACGGGAGCCCAAGTGATGAATTATTTTACTGTGTGGACCAGAATGTGATCATTGTAAAATGTTTGGGACGGGTTGTGTTGGTGCATTGATGCAGGAATACGCCTGTTTTCCGTGGTGGTGTCGGGTTGCCGAACCATCCACAGGAAATGTTCTAACGGGATGACGGATTGTCAGAGACACCTCAGTTTGGGATTGTCTGGCAAATCTTCAAGTCGCCAACACACAGAACAATGAGTTGGGCCATTGGTGGGAAAATTCATTTGAAACTTGAATCAGGCTAAATTTCTAGAAACGGGTATAAATAGTCGACCACCCATCGGGAGAAGGCGACTCTTTGGAACCCAAATCCTTGAGGATTGAAGAAGACTGATTATATATTTTAGAATAGATTAGTTAAATTGTTTTGATTTTTGTTTGGATCCTAAACAAACTAATCTATTTTTGAATTATGCATTAGATTAAATCGTTCAATCTCTTTTCAATTACGCTTGGAATTAATGTCTAGACAATTTCAATTAGTTTCTTTGATTAATCTGATTACGATTGGGCGTTCTTTGATCAATACTCCATTGTGATTGTGATTCGGTATTTGAGAAGCGGCTTCCCTTTGGAATATCTGTTATTGAGGTTTTGATCTTTTAAATAAATTAGAAGGAATTCTTGGATTTGGATTTATTTGATTGATGTTGTTTTCTTGATTAGATTATTCCCAATGAGTAGTATTGAATACCAAGGACACATATCTACCTTTCGTTTCGGAGGCCTGCGACGACACGGAGTGCAAGATTACGAGCTTAGAACATTGACTTGTGGGTACATTAGACTACTATTGAAGAACTAAAACTCGATAGTTCATTTCGATAAATTTTCAATTCACTCATGGTTGAAGTTGAAGGGGTGTTATCAGTTAAATAATCGAGATTTCATTTAATCGATGAAGATCTTGTTACATGATGTGAGGATAATCAAGAAAAGAAATCTATCAGATCGAAGGATGAGTCATCAATCATTTGTAGAGGTTTTGCAATGGCCCAGACTTACAGTGCGAAATCTGATCTTAAAAAATAGGTATGAAGTAGTGAAAGAAAATGCAGGATCTACATAGAGTGTTCTGAATACAAATGGCGATTGGATCATGTCTTTGGAAAGAACGGGGACCTCTAGTGAAGTAATTATGGAAATCAAGCTACATTATTAGGCATCTTTGACAAATCCGGATCAAAATGAGGTTGAAGAAAATCAATGGATTATAATTTGAAATTGGATTATTCTGGCGGTTCCTTAGCGGTGTTCACTTCTCTTGAGAGACCTCAAATTGGTCAAGTTCTTTATTTGTTTTATTTTGAATTTTATCCTTAATATGAAGTATAATATAAGGATGAAATCTTGTCTTTTCAAATTCTAGTTTTCAAACCATTCTGAGGAGGTGCAAATGGTGAGTCTCTCTTGAATAGTTGGGTAGATTGATTTTAAAATTCTTATCGATCTCGAGGAATGATATTTGGACATGTCCAATTTTTACTACTTGTAACCTGTGCACTTGCAGTGTCTTGAATAAGCTCATTTTATAATTTCAAGAACGCCAGGCCATTTCTAAATAAACAACTAAAAACAAATTTTTGGAACCCTTGCAGAGGGGGAATTGTAAGGCTCCGGTAGAGGTATAGCAATTGAAAGTTTAGTCATGCATTATGAACAAACCAGGTTTTATGAAGCCGTTGCCGAGGGTTGAAAGGATTGGTAAAGTCATTACATGAAAGGAAAATACTAATTTGAACATTTTTCTTTATTTTACAAAATAAATTCACAAAAGCAGTTTGACAATAGTGAGCTTTTATAAAAATGTGATCTTTAAACTTAAGGATATATAAAGATTTATATATACCATAAATTAATCAATATATTTCCATTGAGAGAATTGTTCATGCACAAGAAGCCAGATTCATATATGTTTCCCTTAGATATTGAATTGGAAAGAACATTGAGGAACTTAAGGAAGGTCAAAAGTGTAGAAACAACAATTATGGAAGATGAAAGAATAGGTTGAAGCAGGTTGAGCAGCAGTACCGGGGGAAGGCTGGGTACAAAGATAAAATGAAGTTTACAGGGGCCGGTTATCGAAGAATATTCAGCATTTAGACGACTTGCTACCTAAAGGCTAGCAATTTTGAAATTGAAACCATCATGATCCTGCCAGTACAGCCAGAATGTTCTGGGCCATCCTACTGAAGATCTGAACACATGGCGGTGCAGGATAAGCGATACATTTAAGCCTTCAAGCAATGTAGAGCAGAGGTGATAAAGCACATCTCTTCCTTTCCTTAAGAGATATTGCAGCCACATAGTATGAATCCTATTTGTCATGGCTAGTTAATACATGGGGAAGAGCTGGTGGAAGCTGCCGCTAGCAAATGCTTTTTCCCCATCCCTCACTCCCGAAGAGAGGATCATTGTGTTCCAATAGGGGGAGGATGAAAACTTATATACTGCTTGGGAGAGGTACAAAAGGTTGTTGAAGAGATGTCCTATGCATGACATAGAACTGAAGACTCAGATGGACATTGTCTACCACTCCCTGAATGATGCCTCTAAGGGCATAATAGAGCAGACTTATTGTAGAATTTCAGTGAAAAGAAAAAAGAAAGGGAGGAAGGAGTGCAGAGGAAACTAAGCGGCTAATGAAGACACAGACGGAAATCTGACATAAGCACTATACGAATCTTGAGGGCACTCTTATAACAAAGGAGTGGACTCGTCAGGCTTAATACAAGATGGCTTATGGAAGCAAACTTGATGCAATCATGCGCATATGAGAATCAAATGAAAAGAATGCACTCTGCTCATGAAGTGGACGGTGGAAAAGATGGAATCAGAAGAAGTCTTTGAGGGACGATTAGTAAGGATCTATCAAGTTGAGAGGCCAAAGTATTTGAATGAACAAAGCTACATTTAAACTAACCGACTTGCCTACACATACCCCGACTCTTGAGGGCCGTAGGGAGCTTCTCATATGGTGGAGGGCAGCCCTAGGGCTAGGAACTTGCCCCAGCAAGATTATAATAAAGGATATGACTCGGGTTCAAGTGACGACAACGGCAAGGAGAGAACATACGAAAATGAATGTCAAGGTCAAAAGGACTCGGCCCTTTAGGGAGCAATCTGCCAGTTCCGCGGGGGACAAACAATTGCTCTGGCCTCTGAATAAAGCTCTTTGAGGTTGGAACTTTAAATCCAACACACAAATTTTTGAGACAAGCCATTGTCTTCCTTTCGAACTTGGAGCATAAGGTTGAATAATTTTATGCCTCAACCTTGCAAAATATACGAGGATGCTTTCCTAGTGAACCACGAGAAGGAATCCAAGGGTGCTGTGATTGGTTGAGGTGTAGGGGTGTAGACAATAGCGGGCGGAAAGAAAGAAAGGCTGTCAGAAGAAGAGGAGAAAGTGGAAGGGATAGAAGGCAGGGTTGGGGTTGTTGCAGGCGAATAAAATTCTAAGCCAGGCAACACAGGAAAAGCGTGAACAAAAGCAGAAGAATGTGCAGGCCCCTCACACACCGCGGTTTCATTCCCACAAAGACTTGAAGGTAGAAGGGAATGAATTTTCTAAAATTCTTTGTGAAATTTTCAGAAGATGAAATTAATATTCCACCTAATGGGGCTATAACTCAAATGCGAAACTATACCCAAATTTTGAAGGATATCTTGGTAAAAGAAGAGAAAATTCTTGAGGAAGGGTGAGTGAGCCTAACATGGCATGCGGTGCGAGTTATTCAGGAAAACTATCAGTAAGATGAAACATACAGACACCATTCCACACTAAATAGAGGAATATAGTTGAAAGCTTTGTGTGACTCGAGTGACAATATCGACAGTGCCATACTAATTAGTAAAGTTGAGTTTGGGGGAACACTCTAGACAGATTACCGCTGAATGGGTGATGAACCGTGCCTGACAGAAGGAGTCCTTGAGGATGTACTAGTTAAGGTAGGGAAATTCATCTTCTTGTGGATTTGTTTGTCATAGGAATGGAAGGGACCACGGGTTCCTCTGTTGTTAGGAAAGGCCTTCTGCTAACAAGCCCAGGAGGGTTTGCCCAGATCAATGTCTGGAAGAGATTAGTGATACGAGTGAAATGAAAGAGTGACAAACCAATAGCTGTGGTTTAATTATTAAGTGGAAGAAAAAAGTAGTGTGTTCAGATAACAGTGGTCCATGGTTTCATTGAACCAGATTATGACATTCAGTTCTGTCATCAAGAAAATGAGATGGAATTTCAGTATCTTGAGGAGTTTGGATTATGATTGTTCCTCAGTTTGATCTCTAGAAATGATCTTGGTTTAGAATGAGGCGATGAGATTGTGAACTAGGAAAAGTAGCCCAGGCAGAAACTAGTGGGAGTTCTTGTTGGAAATAATTGTTGATCATTGAATATCAACTGTTGGAACTGGAAAGGCAAAACTAATTGATTATATCGAATTTGTGATTGAAAAGTGAAAAATAAAAAATTGTTACAGATTATAGGAAATGCCTCGAAACGGTATGATTATTGAAGATCTCGAAAGGTTATGATCATTCTATTGCGTATAAGATCTCTTTGGGTATGTCAAAATCTTGAAATTGAACACCAAAGAAGAGTTGAATCGGTGATGAGGAGGTTGAAAGTACCGGAAATGGTTAAATCGAGTTTATTTATATGTCTCCGAGCGGTCATAGTTGAGTTCATTCGTTCCCAAAGGGATTAGTTGCTTGTGATGAAGTGAAGGAATAAATTGGTTATCTGAAGGCTGTTGTGGGATGGAGATTTTTATAAATTCGAAGGTGATCTTGTGGCAGGAAGGCCGGGTGCCCCTACCACTTCCAGTGATCATGTGTTTAGATAGATTAGCGGGTTCTAAACAGTGCTTTTAATGGATCATTCTGGATATGACAATTGCAGTGCAGGGACAGGGAAAACCACTGCATACCCATCTCTGTGCCTTTTGAAAATTCCATTTGGGTTATGCAATACTCTATTACATTTCAGGAGTACCGTCACTCCTATATTCTAGAATTTTCACGGGAGATTATGGAGATATTGTGGATGACTCCAGTTATCAGATCGGTTTGAACATTACTTTAAATTTAGACAGTGCTGCAGTCTGAGGTAGAAGAATTGTGTGTGAATTGGAAAGAATCACGTTTGTGGTGGCAGAGCGTGTGTGACGCAAAATTCTGCGGAGGCTGAAGTGGACCAAGGCAAGGGTTTCCGTCATGGAGGCTCTTTTACTATGGCAGATCAAAGGTGTCAGGGGAGTTCTTTGGATATATGGTTTCTGCAGAAGATTTATCATAGACTTCTCAAAAATTATGAATGTCTATGCCTCAGGAAGAAAAGATACAGGTTTTCGTTTTGTTGAATCTGCCAATCTACATTTGAAGAAATCAGATCTGAATAATTTGAAGCTCCCATTAATGTGTATTGGAATAATGGTTGATTATGTGTGATGATAGTGACTGCTACAGTAGGGGCCAAAATGTTGGGACAGAAGATGACAAAATGTTGGGCCATATACTGTCAGTGAGAAGACCTTATTTTGACTGAGATGACCTCAGACTCCAAGAAAGAGATGTTGAGTCTGGAGCATTTGTGTTGAAGAATTTGGGCCCATATGTTACAGATCCAGTAAGTAATCATCCCAGGTCATATTTTGTTGATAACGTTGAGCCAAGAAGGCTAGCTGAGGCGGACCAGGATGGGTATTATTCTTTGGAATTCGTCCCAGAGATGAGAGGAATAGAAAAAGTGGTAATAGTATTGATGGCTGGATCCTTATCAGAGTTGGAAAACTGTGTAAGGAAAAAGGGTTGAATTAATGAAAACTTTCCAGATGAGTTAGTGGTTGTGTTCTAAAATCTATGAGTATCTTGAAGACATGTGAGTTTTCAGCTGTGGGTTATGCAGCAGATTCAAACTTCTGCTTATAGAAAGAAGTTAAAGATGTGTAATGATTTCTATATATGGATCACTGTTAAGATGATAAATAATCGGGGAGGTGTAGTAACTGAAAGTGACGAATATAATTTATATGGGGTTTCTGTGCGTCTTATATGGAGTTATTTTATAGAACCAAACAACCCCATGAGACTAACCAATCAGTTTTATTAACATTCATGTATTCAAGAATTTTTGATGATTTGCTTTGTGGTCAGTATGGAAGGAATGGGATGTCATTTGAACTGAAGTGCGCAGGGTTTCTTGATGGTGAAGCTTTTGGCCTGATAATGGAGATAGATTTCACTTCGGTTGTACTCCATCTGTTTTAGATTTAGCCCTTACTCCCTACATTGTGGACTGTGTCTGAAGTGAGGTGGAAATAACTTTATCAAGTGATGTTAATCAAAGTTATGGGATTCTGTAAAAATATTTTTGAACAAGTTTAGGCACTGAAACTAGCAGATGGAGGGCCGTTTCTAAAGAGAGTGTTTGAGAAACTCTCATGGCGGGTGTCAGTTAGCATAAGTGTGACATCATCCTCGAACATTGAGCCAGCTGAGAGAACACAAGCGAAATAAGAAAGTTCTTGGCCCCAGTAGTTCAACGCATAAGAGATTGGTCTAAAAGCATGAGCCATTGTGACCACGGCGTAAACTCCATTGAGATGTCTTCTTCACAGTTTGCACAACTGCTAAGAAGATTACTCAATGAATGAATTGGAAAAGTTGAGAAATGAGGCTTATGATAATGCTGAGATTAAAGATGGGGCAAAAATAGTACCGATCAGAGGTGCAGGAGGAATTTAAGGCAAGGGTCAGTCTTGTATTGACTCAGTTGGAAGTATTACCACAGGAAAATTGAGAATCAAGTGGTGATTCCTTATACTGATAATAAGTCAGACCTTTAGAATGACAGAAAACCAATCTTGGGAAGAATTCAAGTGAATGGTCAAGATTAAAAACTAGTGCCTTGGAGGGAAGATAATTGAAGGCTAAGACTGGTTTTGGGTTCTAAGAGGAATTTTGTTGAAACGAGAATCATACAGCGTGATCATTCAATGACAGCTGAACTTAGGAAGCGTTAAATATTTTGTCGCTATGGTATTAATGTGTTTGCATTACCAATTTTTGATTAACTTTTGTATGACACATTTCCCTAGTTCAAAAATTACACAGTGTTTGCTGGGTGGTGAAAGTCAAACGAATGGTCTTCCTTCGACCATAGTGTGCGCGAACTGAAGAATGATGTCTCTATCATCATCTTAACTTTAAGTACTGATTAGGTGCGTGCGACAAATTTCAATGAAGTCGCGGCCAGGATTGTTAAATCCGCGATGATGTAACATTAAAAGAGGTACTTAATGTTAACAGTTAGTGTTATGACTTAGACATTAATGTTGCGACATTCCATAAAACAATGATATCCCATTGGGCACATCAATAAAGAAAAGGTTTAAGCTGAAGACCATTTTCAGACTTTTAATCCGGTTATCCTCACCCGATCTTCCATTCTCTTTCTCTTTGAGGAATATCAAAACCTTTAGATTCGAGTCCTAAAAACCCGACTTCAAAAACACCGTCAGTGGTGAAAGAAAGGCAAAACCTTGTTGTTTAATCCAAGTGAGATGATGAATAGATATCTTGTGGGGAGGAAGAGGTTCTGGAACCTCGACTGGAGTCATAGCGAAGAGCTAAGCCCGACTGGCGACAACCGACGAGGAAGGAAGGAAGGCAAAGGCAGGAGATCGGTGAAGTAATGAAAGTGGAATCAAAAGATGAAAAAACCTTTGTCTTTGCTAAAGTCATGCTTTATGGAACAAAAAATTTGCTGATAAGGGTTTCATCAGTGAGAGGGGGTTTGGAAATCTTATTTCCCTTTTTTCAGAAATAATAGAAAAGAAAGGTTGGGACTTCTTCTGTAAGCACAAGGCGCTTGGCTTCACTGCTTTGGCAAGAGAATTTTACTCGAATATGTTGGAGATGAGGGAAGACTCTGTCTATGTGAGAGGAGTATGGGTTCCTTTTGATCATAAGAGAATTAATGAGGTATTTCAACTGAAGGAGCTAAAGAGCATGTTTCGAAATTCAAAGATTAGTTTGAAAAAATAGGTAGTGAGAAGAATTATGGCTGTTAAAAAACACATTTGGAAGGGAAAATGGAAACCTTGAAGAAGAACCCGCTACCGGTATAAACGAGAGGATTCTCTTACGAGGAAGAGGCAAAGGTTTGGTTTTATTTCATAGCTTCAGTTATAATCCCTACTAAACACTTGTGCTCACTCAGGGAACAGGAAGCCATCATTTATATGCCCTTTTGAAGGGATATAAAATGAATGTGGGAAGGTTGATCGAGGGTTCTATTAAGGGGTATCATCGGAACATGAAGGATTAATTCCTTTGACAGAGCCATCACCAGATTATGGATCTTAGCTGGAGTGAAGGGAATATAGGAAAAAGAATAAGTATGCCACAAGTCTCTTACATATTACTAGCAGGGTAACAGACTAAGAAACAGAAAGCATAAGAGAATAATAGAGATGGAAGCATAGCCTATAGAGGGGAATGATAATATGGAAATAGAAAATTTCCTAGAAAAAACTCCTTCAATAGAAGAGAAGGAAATGCAGTGTAGAATGAGCCCACTAAGTCATTCATGCCCCTTGATATGAGAGAAAAATTTTCCACTAACTTTTATTAGAGCTCAGGAAGAAATGAAGGGATTGCTGAGATCATGGAGATGTTAATATCAATGAAGAAAGAGATGGAAGATAGAGAAAAGAAGTGGGAGAGACAGCAGCAGATCATAGAGGAATTCTTAGAGGCTGATTTGAAAAGAAAAGACCAATAATGGGAGCAAAATTTAAAGTAGAAGGAAGAAGAGTGGAAAGAAGAGATGGACAGAAGGGAGAAAGAACTACTAGAAAAAATGAAGGCCAGCTTAGAAGCCTTCTACAATAATCAATTCAACAGAGATGCGAAATTACTAACAATTCTAAGCAGCTGAAATGGAAGGCAATATGTTGAAAAAGATAGAAGCTTTCAAGTATCTCTATCGAGAGCAGTTCAAAGAGTTTGGTAGGCTCATGAAAGAAAGAGGTAAGGAGTTAGAGGACAATGATGTCTACACAATAAAATTTTGGCATGAGAGTTTGGATCTGATCAATACTATTTTGTCAAATATGCTAAGTTGTATTTCTGAGTTAGAGATGCAATGAATAAAGTGGGCCAAAATCAAGATCATTTGATCACTCTTGTGGAATTCACAAATGATCTAGTCTCAAATGGAAAGGAAGAGGCCATTGAAAAGAAAAGACTTGACATCACCTTCCCAAAATTTCCTCCATGTTTGGCAAGTTTTGATATAGATCCTCCCAATATCATACCACCGATCCTATAAGAAGAGAAGAGAGTAATTCTCAGATTATTACCTATTTTCCTTCTCTAATTGTATTCTTTCTTAAGTCATTAATAGAAGCCCGGTTGGCATATCGAAGAAGAGTCTTGTAGGCTAATATATTATGAGAATTTGATTTTTATGCTTTTAATAATGTTTGCAATTAGAACATATGTGTTGTGCAAATCTTAAAAGGGGTTTTGGTTGTTTAATGATTTGAAAAAGCTGTGAATTGTTTTGGATACATTGATTTGATTGAGTGAATTAGGTTGCTTGTGTCATTCTTTGTTGTCTGAAAGAAATGATTTATGTATTCAAGCTTTTATTTGTGAAATGGCACAACAACCACTGATAAAATCCAAACAATACTGTTATAGAAATTAGGGTAGGCTTATTTGAGCGAAATAAGAAGTTTGCCGATTACAGTTTGAATTCTCAGTTGAAATGCGAGTTGGGAAAAGATTTACACAATTGAAAGAACTAAATAAAATTTGCTTGAATCACGTAATGCAACAATTAAGTTAGTACAAATCTTATGGAAAACAATACATGGTGATAAGTCATAACAATTTGAGAAGATTAGGGATATCTTAGGTGATTCAGTCGATAAATGCAAGGTCCACAGAACTTGTAAAAGATTATTGGTCGGTGAATCCCACAGGCAAAAAACCTTCTTGAAATGATAGAGGCCATCTTTGGTTGGTCCTTTTCAAGCCTACCCTCATTATATCGAGATGCATACACTCTATTTCCATGCTTTGAGACAAAATGCCCAATTTCTTCAATACCGTGATTGGAAACAAAATTCCCTCCTTTAAATCCCAATCCCTATGACAAGAACCTAAATTGCAGGTTTTGAAGACAAAATTGTAATATGTAGAGAACAAGTTTGAGGATATATTTCTTTTTTGGCTTGCTAGGAAATTGAAACGAAAACCAATTGAAAGAAGACTAGAGAAGGAGAAAAGAAGTCAAAAAATGGGAATAAGTTTTTTGTCTTGTGGCACATCTCTCTTGAACAATTAAGTTCTTAGGGGTGTTTAGACACCTAGTACTCTAATACTGGCCCCGGTATGTGAGTTGCTAACCCAGAAGTTCTCTAAGAAGAGTGATATAA
This sequence comes from Tetrastigma voinierianum, assembly GCA_016808115.1. Taxonomy (NCBI): domain Eukaryota; kingdom Viridiplantae; phylum Streptophyta; class Magnoliopsida; order Vitales; family Vitaceae; genus Tetrastigma; species Tetrastigma voinierianum. The sequence continues at coordinate 679,959 of JAEQBH010003972.1, forward strand.
AGCTAAAAAAGACAAAACATTACACTATTCTAAGCGTTTAACAAAAGGAGACAAAGTTCCCGATCAAAGGGAGGCCCCAGGCGATAAGTTTGAAAGTGGCAATCAAGAAACCCTGATATGCGAAGATGCACGAAACTAGCGTGGGGAATTATTAAAGTTTACATCGGTAGGAAGGAAAGGATGAAAGAGAAGGGACGATTATGCGGATCGGAAAGATGGAATCTGGGTATTCTGACCCTAAATTTTCCAATTGTCACCCCGATTACTGAACCTAACATTCTGAAGCCTAAAGACCTCATTGATCTTGAAGGTTAAATTTTTACGCATTAGTGGAGATAAATATGAAAACAAGCATATGGGACTTTGACTAATTTACTAGGGAGATTCTCGGAAGGATTATTAATTTACGAGGAGAAAAGGAAAGGCCAGGCACACACTCATAGAGCAGGATCGATTAGGCACTTACTGTTTACAATGAGATTCATCAATTTATTTTGTAATAGAGATTGAGAAAAACCTTTCCTTCTTCCCGAGTTAGCTTGAAATTTGAATTCATACTGCAACTAACTTATTTCAGGTCTATTAGTGGAATAAGAAAATATTGTAGTATAGAACAGAAAAATGTCCTTAAAAATGAAGTTAAATTGTTTGAGGACAAACAAATCTTTCTTTTCTTTGCTTGAGGATAAGCAAAATTTTAAGTTTGGGGGAATTTGAGGAGTTGAAAACTCATCTATTTTTAATCCATTTTTCTGGCCTGTTGTTTTAATGTAATTGTTAATTTTTATGCAGAAATATGGAAACCTTACCAAATTTATGTTTTGAAGGTTTTTACAGCAGAATTGGAAAATAGAGTAAGATCTAGAAAAATATGACCAAGGCAGCTAGGTCACGACAGACTTTGAGGTCGCGACAAGAGATTTAGCAAACCAACGGTTTTTAAGTCATGACCTGAGTGATGATGTTGTTGCAAGGTCTACAAGATAAAAGCCTAAAATAAGTCGCAACACTTTGTCATATGTCGTGAGAGAAAACAATGAAGATTTCACAAAACTTGATTCATGATGAAGTGAGGAGTCATAGTGAGAAGTGATGCGGGGCGAGAGAGAAGAATGTTGCGAAAAAAGACAAGATGCATAGACGAGAGAAAGCAGCTTGAAGGATCTAGTCGCGACATGGTTCTGGGTAGGCGACCTTTGAAAGACAACTCTTGTGGCGACAAAAATGATAGCTTCATGAGGCGACCAAGTCTGACCGGGGGGAATTTGGCTGTTGCGACCAAAAGTACGAAGCTAAAGACACCAGTTGAGGTCGCGACATGAAAGCAGGCTGAACAGTTAAAAGGATGTTGCAACTATGTTTGAGCAACTACGGCAAGAGCCAAGGTGAGAAGGGTAACCACTCAGTCGCAACATACTTTTTAGGTCGCGACCAAAAACAGAAGCTGAATACCCGACAATTGTTATAACTGAGAAAATGAGGTTGTGATAAAGTAAGAAGTAAGAACATATAATTGGGTCCAACCTCTGGCTTATGTCATGACGAGTACATCGAGAAAAGGAATGGCTGGTCCGCGACTTAATTTGTATGTCTGACGAGGAATCAGCGGTCGACAACTTTGGTCGTAGCTTGAATGAAAATGAAACTGACAGCGATGTCGCTGACATAAAGAAGCTATGACCAAGAATCAAATTGGCTGACAACAAAATAGTGTCGCGACAAAGGAAACTGGTCCGACGCAATTTCGATAAAGTAAATTGTAAAACCAAGAAAAATACAATTTTTCGGAGAAGAAAGTAAGTAAATAATTTCGGTCAAAATCCGGAATTTTGATCGGATGATAAAATGGACTTCACCATTGGAATCATCTGGTGACTCCCAGCTAGCGTCGAATTTGTGAATTTCGAGCGGTGTTTCACGTTTTTCGAGAGGCAGTAGTGCGAGACATAGGTGTATTTGGTGGCTTCAGATGAGACACGTGTCAAGTGGAAACTAGTCAGCAAATAGCTTCCCGAGTGGGACTGAAGAGACATGTGGCAAGACATGATTGGAGGGAAATCAAGGCCGCAGATGGAATAAGGTGATAAGGGTATCCCCAGGGCAGCTTAGAATGTGACATGTGGCAGAGTGAGAGGACATCTCCTTGACTTCTATCTTCTCCAGCCGGGTTGGGAGAGGGAGGAGAGAAAGACGAGCCAGTTTGAAAGAGAGACTTTTAGAGAGACTCCACCTTCTCTCTAAATTTCCCGGCAATCGGACTGGCGGTTTCAAGCGGAGTAAGAGGAAGAGTTCATCCTCACGGCAAGGGCTTCGCATAGAGACCAGAATCAGGGAGTTTCGACAAACTCCAAGAGGTAGTTCTTCTCCTACTTTGGTTATTTTCTACCCTAAGGGTTGTGTGGTGGTTGTCTTGCCCTAAGAGGAATGCTTGGTTGTATTTTGAACCATGGGAAGTTGCCACATTGTGGTAGTACACATTAACCGGACTTTAGAACTGGTTTTTGGATGGGAAATAAGGAAAATTTAGCAGTATGTCCTTCTGGACAATTGTAGCCACATCAGTGAACTCGATGTTAGGCTTTTGAATTTCTCAATTCGGATCTCTATAGACCAAGTTATGGTCTTTTTACTCTGAATAGTCTAATCGGCGAGAGGTCAGCCCATAAAGGTCAACCTGTAGAGGTCAGCTTGTAGAAGTCCAATTTGTAAGGAGTCAGCTGCTGAGGTCGGCTGGAAAGGTCAGCTTCGGCAGAGGTCAGCTCATTCGACCGGTTCGGTCGGCCCAGGCGAGTCGGTTCGGCATTTGGGTTTGACTAAGTGTCACCTCCAACTTCGGAAGGTCATAACTTCTTCGTCCGAACTCTGTTTCGGGTGTTCTTGAACTCTATGGAAAGATAATTGAGTCAAGATTCCATTCATATTCTTGTGGAGGATAGTGGGTGTCAGGCTGATCTCGGGCAGGTCATGTCAGCTCGGCAAGTCAGGTCAGCTCGGCTATGTTTGACTATGTGTGACCTCCAACTTCGGAAGGTCATAACTTCTTCGTCCGAACTCCGTTTTGGGTTTTCTTGGACTCTATGGAAATCCCATTGAGTCATGATTCCATTAATATTCCTGTGGAGGATAGTGGGTGTCAGGCTAAGTTCAAAAAGGTCAGTTCAGCTCGGTAAGTCAGGTCAGCTCGGCTGGGTTTGACTACGTGTGACCTCCAACTTCGGAAGGTCATAACTTCTTCGTCCAAACTCCGTTTCGGGTGTTCTTGGACTCTATGGAAAGCCCATTGAGTCAATATTCCATTAATATTCCTGTGGAGGACAGTGGGTGTCAGGCTGAGCTCGGGAAGGTCAGGTCAGCTCGGCAAGTCAGGTCAGCTGGGTTTGACTACGTGTGACCTCCAACTTCGGAAGGTCATAACTTCTTCGTCTAAACTCCATTTCGGGTGTTCTTGGACTCTATGGAAAGCCCATTGAGTCAAGATTCCCTTAATTTTCCTGTGGAGGACAGTGGGTGTCAGGCCGAGCTCGGTCAGCTCAGCTCAGCTCAAGCTTTCGGCTCGGCCCAGTCGGGTGACTCGGCTAGGTTTGGCTACGTGTGACCTCCCGACTTGATGGAGTCATAACTTCTTCGTCCGAACTCCATTTCGGGTGTTCTTGGACTCTTTGGAAAGCCCATTGAGTCAAGATTCCAGACATGTTGTTGTAAAGGGTAGTGGGTGAGTTTAACCAGGTCAGCTCAGCTCGGACAGGTCAAGGTGCACCTCGGCTTGAGATCGGTCGGCTCAGTGGGTTTGACCATATGACCTCCAGCTTGGTGGGTACTTACGCTTTGCCGTCCAGGCTCCGTTTGGGGTGTTTCTTGAGCTCCTATGGAAAGCCCATTGAGTCAAGATTCCAGACATGTGACTTTGGAGGGCAGTGGGTGAGCTCACACAGGTCATATCATCTCGGACACCTCAGGACACCTCGGCCAAGTCAGGTCAGCTCGGCTGGGTTTGACTATGTATGACCTCCAACTTCGGTAGGTCATAACTTCTTCGTTCGAACTCCGTTTTGGGTGTTCTTGGACTCTATGGAAAGCCCATTGAGTCAAGATTACAGAAATGTGCCTGTGGAGGGCATTGGGTGAGCTTAGACAGGTCATCTCAGCTCGGACACATAAGGACACCTTGGCCAAGTCAGGCAAAAGCTCAAAGTACGGGGTTTTGACTCGTTTGACCTCGACCCCGGAAGGTCACCAGCTGCGCCGTCGAACTCTGTTTTGGGTGTTCTTGGACTCTATGGAAAGCCCATTGAGTCAATATTCCAGCCATGTGCCTGTGAAGGGTAGTGGGTGAGCTCATCCAGGTCATATCAGCTCATACAGGTCAGGACACCTCGACCAAGTTAGGTCAGCTCGGCTGGGTTTGACTACGTATGACCTCCAACTTTGGTAGGTCATAACTTCTTCGCCCGAACTCCGTTTCGGGTTTTGTTAGACTTTCTATCGGAAAGCGGTAGGGTGGAATTTGTATGTGCCTTGATGGCATTAGGTGATCATAACCTTGCTGAAAACCTATGTTTTGCGCCAAGTATGTAGGTTCCTTGGTTGTGTCTATGTAAATAGCTGGGTTTTGACATGACCAGTGCATAGCATGTTGTAGGGTATTGTATTGGGTATGGTATGGCTGTCTAGGGGAGGCCATGAGAGACCATATGGTTTAGTTCCAAAAACTTGGGATTGAAGGATGAGAGAGTTTTATGTGGGTTTTCACCTGATCGAGAGCGTGGTGGAGTTGGGGTTTGAGCGGAAGCCCAAAGTTTCTAGGTTTTATGGTTTGTTTGATGTTGTATGGATGATTGGGGCAAACTGGTTCATGATTGTGAAGAACCGTGAGGTACCTGTTGGATAGACCAGGTGAGACCTTGTTGTGTGTTATTGCTTGTATGAATACATGCAGTGTGAATGTGACATGTTAATGTATGTTGTATGAGGTATTAACATGGGTTATATATGGATGTTAATTATATGTACCAATTATAATTATCCATGGTATGTGAATGGTTCATGTATTGTGCATCATACATGTAACATGAGAACTACAGTGACATAATTGCATTGCATATGCACCAGAACATCGCATGACATGGGTGTGAGTGCATGGTTAGGATCGACACTGCGTTAGGTGTTTGATGGAGTGTCATGGGTACATGGTTGTGGATCAACACTGCTTATGGTGTTAATTAGTGGGCTCGGTTAGTGGGACAAAGTCCAAATGAGATTTACTGCCCAGTTAGAAATAGTAAGGATAATAATTATGTAGCGGTATCGGCAAGTTGGGATAGATTCCCCTAGGGTGAAAAGACCCGTCAATTATGGTCGAGACATAGTCCCCGGTGGAAGGCCGTAAAGTGTGCGGGTTTATGGAGCCGTTGGTGCGACACAGAAATCATTACCCACAAAAAAGTGCATGGTTATAATGAAAATGTTAAAAGATTAGAAAAATCTTTGGTTGTCATCGGAAAATGAATGATAGTTCACACCCAGCATAGGTAGGTGTGAGAATTAGTGAGTGACTTCGGGATATGGGCATGATATTTCATGCATGACATATATTGTTTTGACATGTAGGCATTTTACTTGGATGTGTGTGTTTGATGTGGGACCATTGCATGTGCACTTGGGTGGGGAGTAACCCTTGTAGGAGATTATTACTATTGGCTGCTCACCGATCGTGGACCCCTTTTCGGGTACACGAGAAGACGGTCCTGCGAGGTTGTGTGAGTCACGAAGAAAATGGGTTGTGGCCTTGAGAAACATTTTTGAAAAATATACTAGAAAAATCTAGTTTTAATATATTTTTGGCATGCAAAAAGTGTATAAGAGTTATACATCAAACTCTTGTAAAATATTATAAGAAATTAGTTATTTGTAAGAAAAATAAATAGAAATGGGTCTCGATATATGAGACCTGTGAGTGTGATATCGGAGCACCCGATATTCACAGATTTCCGCGGGTTAGCGGGTTGTCAACGGGACCCCCAGGATAGGGGCGTCATAAGAATAACCAGGTCGCGACATGGAATTGTGGTAGCGACACAAAATGCTTCAAGGCAGCGTTGTTCTGGCGAAAGTCAGAACTGCAGCGTGGGCCCGGGTCATGACAAAACAATTCAAGTCACGGCCAGAAAAGGATGATTCTCAAGAAAAAGCTAGAAGCAGACGGCGACGAGGATTTTCAAGATTGCGACACACACACGAGAAAGAAAAAAGGTAAGCTAAGCGTTAGTCGCGATAAGGGAAATTCATGTCGCGACAAAGATTCCCGAGAAGAAAAGAAGCTCAAGAAAACTTCAGGTACTGAAAACTTCGATTAACAACAAGAATCAAGGGGATGGGACAACAAACTAAGTCGTGACAAAGAAACTGGGTTGCGACAACCAAATGAAAAGAAAATTTATAAAACGATGTTGTAGCAAAGAAGAAGATAGAGATGAAAAGATATGATAAGAAACAAAACAGAAGAAATTAAACCAAGTAGCCGGAAGTAGAGTCGCGATGACTGCGCAAACTCTCTTTTAACCAGGGTTCTTCAAATATCTTCCAAAATGACTTACGACAATAGTTAGTATTGGGGTGGAAAATTCGTTTTAAAGACAGTCAAGACCCCGGTTGGAAGATCTCGGCTCGATGGTACGTCGGAGAAGGCGACTCTTCCGAATCGAGATCCTTGAGGGATTAGGAAGAAGGCTACTTGTATATTTTTAAGAATAAATTAGTTAGAATTGTTTTGGTGCGTTTCTGGATGAACAAACAACAATGTTTTGGTGTTTTGGATAAATCAGTTCGAATATTCCCGATCTTAAGTTAATGATGAGGTGTTGATGGTTTCTTTCAGTTTATTAGTCAGAGTGGGCGTTATGATCAATACTCATTAGTGGTGCCATGAATGATGTTTGAGAAGCATGACTTCTTGTGATGTTTATCATTGAGTTATGAATATTTTGCATGTGGAGGACTCTGGTTGAAGTTTATTTGATTATCATTGTTCTTGAATTGAATTGTTCCTGATAATGTGCGAATACCCTTTCAAGGGGCTGTATCTGCTCTGAATTTTCAGGAGCCCTCTATAGTGACACAAAGATGGAGATTCAGGCTTGAATTTTATTCAACATTGGTATGTTAGACTACTATTGAGAAAGAACTAAAGAGCTCACGAGAGTTCACTTGCGATAAATTTCGATTCACTCGTAAGTTCAAAGTTGAAGGATATTATCAAATTAAAATAATCGAATTTACCACCTTATTTGATGGAAAGATCTTGATCTGTGTTCATTGAGATGCAATAACCAAGGAAGGAAAATCCGTCATATTTAAAGGATTCATGACCATTTGTGAAGGTTTCTGATGGCCCGAGACTTGGGGTCAGAAATCTACGATGCGAGAAGTAGAGTATGATATTGAAAAAGAAAAAATACTCGGATCAGCATAAAGTGTTGTTACGAATACAAATGCTTGATTAGATCCATGTCTTTGAAAGAAGCAGGGACCTCTAATTAGTGGATTATGGAGAAATCCAAGCTGCATTATGAGGCATCTTTGACAAATCTAGATCCAAAATCAAGATTGAGAAAATCAGTGGATTATAATGCAAAAATTGGTTGTTTCACAACAGTTCTTTGACAGTGTTCACTTCCCACAGAGAACTAATTCAGTCCAGTTTATTTTATTTGTTTTATTTTGAATTTTATCCTTAATATAGAAGTATAATATAAGATGATCTTGTCTTTCAAATTCTAGTTTTAAAACCATTACAAGGAGGTGCAAATAGTGTGGATTTAGAGTAGTTAGGGTAGTTGATTTCAAAATTCTTGTCAATCTCTAAGGGAATGATATTTGGACTTGTATCCAATCTTTATTACTTGTATGACCTGTGCACTTGCAGTATCTTAGACTAAACTCATTTTATAATTTCAAGAACATAAGACCATTTTCTAAGTTTCAAACAACTAGCTCAAATTTTGGTACCACTGCAAGGGAATTGTAAGGCTCCAGTAGAGGTATAACAATTGCAAGGTTTAGTCTATACATTAACATACAAACACTAAGAACAACGCAAAAATAAAATTAAAAGAGAAAAAGCGTAGCATGAATCACGGGGTGATTTGGCCCGCTTTTCTTTTTTAAGCACATTCTTGTGAGCACATTATTCGTGAATAGTGTCCATGAACAGTGATCCCAAACAATGCACCACACTATACGCATCACGGGTAGATTTATTGTGCACGGTCGCGTGTGGTGTGCAACTGCCCGGGCACTTCATGCATTTAGCAGCCCGGTCAGTGACTGCTTTAACCCGGCTGGCTGGCTCTTTGCATCGCTGTTCTAAAACTGGAATCCCGCGACGCAGCGACAGCTGTGATGAAATTTCTGTCATGACGGGACTGATCCCGTCATACCACTTTCTGTCGTGACCGACTTCGATACGGTGGCGTCTCTGTCGAACACAAAGATCGGTCGCGACATGGGATGAGCTATCTCTGTCGCGATAAAAAAGTACTACGTAAAGCGACGAAAGAACTCACAGGAGGTGCATTAGGTAGTGATGTCCTTCTTTGGTCACGATCGCGCGTGTTTCCCGGTCTACGTATCGATGCGTCTGGCACGCACGTCGTGCATGTCGCGCCCTTTGTCCACGACACCATTACCCGAGGTGCTTCTGAGAATTTGGAAATAAGCGATGGCCCTGCATTTCTCTCCTACATTTTCTTTTGGTTATTACGGTTCTAAAATCACTATAATTAGCCTTATCTTTACTAAGGCCCCTATTTGGAACTGGAAAACTTGTCAAATTGTATTTGTGCCTAAAGAGAGGTTTAATTACAACCCTTTGTTCTTTACACAGTACAAAACTAGGTTTTTCTACCCAGAATTTACATAATACATATATGAGGCCTAATTTGGCCTTTTCTTCGCCACTAGGTCCTCGGATGCGTTCCATCCCCAGGTGCACCTTCAGTACCTGAAATTGTTATTCCCATGACAGGGTGAGTAATACCTAGTAGTTGAATTTTCCTACATGGGTTACTACCCACCTAAGTGCTCATGAAATGACAACTAAACAAACATTCAAGTAAATCATGCATATTCCTACTTGAATGTTTACATGCCCCGTCCCATGCCTCGAGTCCTCGCCGACTCTCTCACACATGCAATTTTCCATGTATGATATATCAGTTTCAAAACAAAGATATTTGTTTGTTTGTGGACAACCCTCTAATATACATATATTTATGGACGTACTCCAATAACAATTGTGTGGACAACCCTCCGATATATTATAATGGACATACTCCGATAAATAATGGTTGATATATTATAATGGACATTCTCCGATAAATAATGGTTGGTCAATACTCGAAATCATGTAAATGCGCTCAGCAGCTCTTGCATTACATGGTGTCCCCGTGCAGATGAAATGCTATATGTCATTTCATATCAATTCATGTTAAAATACCATGGATGCATATACTAACATAATTCACACAATTAGCATGTTATTCATTTTTAGCAATAACACCAAAAATAGCACACTTGTGCCAATCAACAATCAGACAAATTTGTCTCAGGCGCAGCAACAAAGTCGAGGAATTTGTTCGGCAGTCCTAAAGCCAATCCACTTTCGGTTCAATCTTTGGGACTAAGATTCCGACCACTCTGAGCCCCAACACTCAACCATTCATATAGTTCTTGTGAAAAATGCGCCGTAGGAGCCACTCTGCTGGAGTTTAATAAAAACTCCACGATTGAATCTCGATGAGAAGCTCTGGCTCTTGGAGGGACAAACTCCCTCTTCTTGCTTGGCATGGAATCGAATCGTTGGAAAAATTTAGAGAAGGTAAAGCTTCTCTCTACTGGCTCTCTCTTTTTCTTTTTTCTTTCCTTTTCTCCTTTCTCTTTCTCTTCTCTCTCAGCCAGATTTGGTCGACTTGGGTCAGTGAGATGTCTCGCTTGCCACTTGTCATCTACTTTAGTGGCTCCATTTGGATTCTCATATCTTCTTATCCAGCCCGCTTGGATTACTCATCCAATCATATGTTGCCACATGTTTCCTAAGAATTAACGAGAACAACGGTGAAGCCATCTTGCACTTGACCGCGTGGCGCCTTTATTGATATTCGTGGCGTCAAATCGTGTCCTTTACTACCGATTAACGTCGAGAAGCGTAAATTTCGGTATCTGAGAATTGACGAATTCAACGCCAATGATTAGATTCAGCAGGCGGTGATTTCAGCGGTGAAGTCGGTTTCGTCGTCGAGATCTAGAAAAATTCGTTCGACCGAGAAATTACGTTTCTGCTCTTAGAAAATTTGAATTTTCTTGGGTTTTACAAAACTTTTTAATAATGATAGTTTATTACCAATTACTTTGTTGCACTATTTTGTTCTTTACATGTTCATACATAGATATATTGACATTCATGTAGAGACCAAATGCATGCAGGAAATTTAGGAAATTGATAATGATAATCTCGCGATGCGACATTGATAACGTTACGTGTGTCGATGACAAAGATGATAATATCTCTACTCTTACCAAGGCAATGTTCACAACATGAACATGTCAGTGGTCGTTATCACAAACGGGGAAAAATAACTAATGAAATAAAAAAATAAAAAATTAGTTTCTTCTTTCACAAACACATGCCCATAAATGTATAATTGTTATTAAAATTTATAAATATACAATCATCCTCTACTATATTTGTCATACCTGATCTCAATTTGAGTTATCAAATCTAAGTAACCGATGATTTAAAAACATGTTGCATTTATCAATAAATTCACTTTTTTTCACCTTGTTGGAAATCTTGGCCAACACAACCTTTAATTAATTTGGGACACATAATTATTAATAAAAATGATATCATTTAAAATCAATAAAAACATTTATAGTATGATTCTCACTGAGAAAGAATAATCAAAATAATATGCATGTGGTGGGTCGTCTTGTTTTCTTTTAAGCATACGACAAAATGTTTTGATAACCTATAATACATGTAAAAAATAGTCATATAAGAATAATAAGCATGTTTAAATATCATGAATGACGTAACTACATGATCAAAGTCATAGTTTATTTTATAAATGAAAATACCACATTATTTATCCAATTTGACCCCTTTAAACAGCTTAATTCTTTCCTTGTAACGTACATCCCACATATTGTAAGGAATCAAAACGTTCATGCATAGCGGAAATGTAATTTGAAATAATCCACATGCACGTACATATTGTTCTTGAAACAATGGCCGATTAGTTCTTGACTCAACACGGCTTCGATTAAGGTTCTTCCGGCAATAGCGGCTCCGTTTCTGAATCATGGCCAGATCCTAGCGCACAAGCGTCGGCCTCAATTATCACGACCAATGCAGGATCCTCAAGAATTTTAACTTGAAAGCAGCCATGCTAGTTCCTCGAATCATCATGATCCTAACCGAGTTTTGAATCTATTTATAGATCGATTTTACGATTATAAATAATCCTCATAAATAGGATCATTTAATTTCCATAATAGGACCAGTAATTCATAATTAATTATCATAAATATAAAATTAATTGATATAGCAACGACGATTATAAATGGAGAATTAATTCATAATTAATTTCCATAAATATTAGAAATTAATTCATAATTAATTATCATAAATATTATAATTATCAAATAATTAATTTTGTTTTAACCCATGAATTATTCTTTTTGTGTGTGACCCTTTAGGTTCCTAATCAACTGGCAATAAATATAAATTGTAATTCTTAAACCCATATTGACTTTAATACACATAAAACCAACAAACTCTTACCGGACTACAAGTCAATTTGTCATTGAATTCTAAGATTAGATAAATTAAGCAACTTTAATTTCATTGGTTCAACAATTAATCCAATTCATATTTATAGGTGAGAATTGGTCTCTGAACATCATGACCACCCGAATGTTAGGAAAAGTCAAGTGATCGACTTCACACATGCGTAGAACTAGATTAGTATAAGTGGTATCCGCTTTCACCATCCCATATCTGCTGACAGTGCTTGGTAAGGTGTAAGTGTGTCAACTCATTTGTACTAATATTACCATTTGTTCCAAAATCCAACTCCTTAAATAAATTTAGAACTTTTCTAAATCTACATATTTGTTTGCAAACATTCTGATTTGACATTTCAACAAGTGGTTACCTTTGAGATATACTCTCCCACTATTAGGAGTGATGAATCTTATATTAATCATAAACTATCAATTCATGTTTTTCATTATACCCAACTTGCATTATTCATACATAGCGTAACAAGTATGAACTAATTGAGTCAAAGCATAATTTCCAACACTAAAGATACTCTTATGATCTGAGTCAGGGATCAATTATACTACTATCATATAGAGATTATTCCATTGACACTCAAATAGCTAACCTTATGCAAATATCTATGTGGGTCATTCCAGTAAATATGTTCTCCAACACATTACTCACATATCATCATATGTGCTAATCTATCGCATTAACAATGTCATTTATTGTTAATACTACGATTAGAGAATATTTAAGAATAATAAATATATTCTAAGGACTTTATCATCAAATATACACATTATATAAAATGATAAAAGCTGTCATATGATTATTGCATAAATCAAAACCTGATATGAGTTAAATAAATATATAAGCTTTCATCCATGACTACATCGATTATGTTTATTCTTCAAACCATATGAAAATACATGACTATCATGTTTTAAAGACAAAAGTTTAGTCGATGGATCCAGCTATATTCTCCTGTATTATGAGGCCTTCTCTATATATCAGATTGAAAGCTAGCATCAGTAAATCCACGTACTTGTAACAAATATCATAAATAAAAAATAAATCCTTAGTTCTTCGAAGTACTTAAGAATATTTTTAGCGCTTTCAGGTGACTCACCGAGTTAACTGAAATTTGCTTGTAGCAGCAGAGCATAGGAGACATTTGACGCCATACATCGCCGCGTACATAATTGACCCTGCAGTGAAACGCAGGGACATTTTGCATGCCTCGACATCGTCTTTGGGCACATGTCCTTAGAAGGTAGATCCCGTGTGACATGGAAGATAACCTTTCTTTGATTGATCCATGCTAAACTTCTTTTAGCATTTTTATCAATACTGTAATCGATTGTGACAGGACCTAGCAACTTATTCGATCTATCCACGATAGATCTTAACTCCCCAAAAAATATAAAATTTGCTTCTCCTAAATCTTGCATTGAAAAGTTTTTCGATAACCAACTCTTTAGCGATTGAAGGGTATGTCATTTCTATTAATAATATGTCATCCACATATAAAATGAGAAAAAACCCTGCAAATACTCAACGATCTTTTTTGTATACAAAGGCTCATCTTCTTTTGATGAAACCAAACATTTTTTTATTATTTCATCGAAACTAATATTCGACTTACGGATGCTTGCTTTAGCCCGCCGTGGACTTACGTAGCTTACATAATTTATTAGGTCTTCCGAGACAAAACCCTCAGGTTGTATCATATACACCTCTTCTTGTAAATGTCCGTTAAGAAAAGCAGTCTTAACATCCGTTTGCCAGATTTCATAGTCATAGTATGCAACTATAGCAAGTATTATCCTAAGGGATTTCAACATCGCCACTGGTGAAAAGGTTTCATCATGAGCCAGATACCATATTTACGTAGACAACCTTTACGCCTTGATCGTGCTTTACTCAAGTGAGCACTTTACCATCCATATGCATTTCTTTTTGAAGAACCCATTTGCATCCCTATAGGTTTGTCCTATAGGTGGATCCTTAAGGTCCAAACCTCATTTTTAAAATTTTTATGGAATCCATTTAGGAGTGCATGGCTTGAAAAGCCATTTTTGAGTCCTTATCTAATAAGACTTCATTATAGGTAATGGAGTTCATCATTAGTAATGATAAACACGTCATCATACCTCGAGGAGGAGGGCGTATCCTCTGAGCCTACGATCACCTTGTGTATCTTGAGGTTGTTAACTCAAGCTGTATCATCATGAGGTATCGACTCTTGCTCCACCTCCTTTTCTTACGCTGTGGTTCATTCATCAGGATTCTATTTGACTCCCACTAGCCATTTCTAGAATAAATTCTCTTTCTAGAAATGTGGCATGTCTTAAACAAACACTTTTGTTCATTGGGATTATAAAAATAGTATCGAAACTCTCTTTTGGATACCAGCAAAGTAACATTTATTCGATTTTGAATCAAGCTTGTGCGACTCTATTTTTTTACAAAAAGCATGACATCCCGAACCTTTAAATGTTTAGAATTTGGTTTCCTCTTATACCATATCTCATAACTATGGAGTAGAATCTACAACTTTAGAAGGAGCATGGTTTAATAGATATGAGCGATGTTGGGATATCCCGAAAATGATTTAGGAAGATTTGCATGGCTCATCATAGAGCGAACCATATCCTAATAGAGTTCGGTTTCTTCTTTTCCGAATACTCCATTTGTTGTGGCGTATAGGTGGAGTTCATTGTGAAAAAATTACATTTTCTTTCGAGATAATCTTGAAATTCTTGGCTCCAGTATTCACCGCCTGTACGATCGAAGGTTTAATAACTTTTGTCTGAGATTGGTTTTCAACTTCACTTTTATATTCCTTGACTTTTCAAAGACCTACGATTTATACTTCAATAAGGTATACATGACCATATCTTGAATGGTCATCGATGCGTGAGTATGAGAAAAACCATTCTTGAGTGGAGCATAGGTCATACTCCCGGTATGTATGAGACTTAATAACTCAGTAGATCTTTCACCCTTTCCAGTAAAGGGCATTTTGGTCATCTTACCTAATAAATAAGATTCACATGTATCAAATGATTCATAATCAAATGATCCCAAATAGCCGTTTTTATAGAATTTGTTTATGCGTTTCTCATTTATATGATCTCTGATACCACAAATAAAATTTCTAAGATCATATTTTTTTGATTTGTTTGTGTTTATATTGAAAACAAGATTTTCTAGATCAAGTATATATAAACCATTAGTTAAATGACCAACACTATAAAAAACATTAGCACGATATAAAGAACAACTTTATTCTTTGTAATAATCGTAAGCGGGTCTAAATCCAAACAAGAAATAGATATTATATTTTTGATTGTTTTAGATCTAGAATTAATCCTTTGGGTAAGAAAATTTTTTTTTTTTTTTTTTTTTTTTTTTTTTTTTTTGTATAATTCTACGGCTGTACAACATGCTCTATTTCCCACACGTGAGTCCACTTCCCCTTTAGCAGATTTTCTACTTTTCTTTAGACCTTACATATTTATACAAATATGAGATCTAGATCCGTTATCTAATACGAAATTGATTTAGAAGTAGAAGATTTATTTCAATCATAAACATACCTGTAGTAAGCTTCATTAAGCTTCTTCACCTTCGGCTCTAGATAAACCTTGCAATTCCTCTTCCAATGTCCATCCTTTCCTGATCTGAAATGAAATACACTTTGATTTCTTTCTTTCTTGATTTTGTCTGCATTTGGTTTGAAGGCCTTACTTTAATGGTCTTTACGGGACGACTTGAATTTTCTTTCCTTAGAAGGCTCTACCATCAGCACATAGCCCTTTTTCCTTCTGTTTGAGTCTTCTTTGTCTTAGCATATTTACTTGACTAAGTAGTGTAGAGTTAACTTGAGGTCATATTAAATTCATCACAAGTTTGAAAAACTTGGAGTGAGATGCAAAATCAAATCAACAGCGATGATACAACATAATTAATTCTCTAATTTTCAATGAGTCACGTCCATCTTGGCACATGGGTTGCATTGAAAGTCCCACTTAATCTTGCGGAGTGAAAGAGCTCTTGAGAGATATCATATTTCATTTCCTAGCATTTTATCCTTCTATGCCTTTAAGTGATTAAGCATTAAGCGTCATATCCTCATGTTTCTTTTACCCTAGGTAGGACTCATGGATGACAACATCAGACAATGAACACTTTGAGAATCATCAAATGTTTTAAATCACGCATCCTTATTTGCTACATCATCATCTAGACAAGTTACGGAAAGATTGGGTTTTCTGAAACATATAACAACTTCTCTTGTCTAAGAATAATTCTTAGATTTTGGATCCAAATCATAGTTGGAGCGTTGACTTATTTATCAAACATAATATTGTGAGATTAAATTGTTAGTGTTCGTTTTCTACAAGAAAAGTAAAGATAAGTAAGTATTTATGCAATATACAAATCGCTAAAATTAGATATATGACATAATATTTTGATTTTGTCCCACTAAATAGAACCAAATCAATTTCCCTTAAATTGATTTAACATTTTTATAAAATTCTTAGTGGGCTGGGATCTTGTTTTAATTACTTTTTAATCTTGATTAACTCTAGCAAATTAAAATAATCTCAATAAGTAAACAACAATTGCTAATTACAACCTTTTGTAATTCCTGAATAGATGGGTTATAACTTTTGATACACATATCATATGTCTCTTAATCTCTTGTATCTAGCTGCTGACCTTGAGTTAGCTTCAGTCATGTATTTTTTTAGTGAAATCAAACCAGTATTCAAAATCTAATCTCATTAAAAATTCTAAATTTTTAATTTAAGAACAATCTTGAGTTAACTCAACAAATTATTCTAATAAAATTTATTTAAACTATAATAATGGAAGACAACAAATGATTTAATATTATATATTATTCAAATAATCACATTAAAGAATAATAATAAAAATTTAAGTACTAAATCATATCACATATGATAAGCATACAATATCTACGTAATATCTGAAGAATAACACAGGCTCACGTACCATTGTAAGAATCAAACATTCCTATACCTTAAACGGAAATGTAATTTAAAATGAATTTGTACATACATACTAAGTTCTTGGCTCTTACAACTTGGAATTGTTTCGATGTATAGCTTCGTTTACGAATACTAAGGCGTATCACTAACCGCTGCAACGTCCAGGCCTCCAGGTATCCTGAACTCAGCTCTTGGGATCTCACGGGAATTTTTAACTTGAACTTGCCAATATCTTGGTTAGCAAGATAAATGCAAGCGATCACCTTTGAGGATTTCTGATCTATTTTATAGATTGATTTTACGATTATAAATAATCCTCATAAATAGGATCATTTTAATTTCCATAAATAGGAGAATTAATTCATAATTAATTATCATAAATATGAAAAATTAATTGATATAAGCGTGAAATAGTTACTAAATGAGGCAATTGTAATTAATTTCCATAAATATTAGAAATTAATTCATAACTGATTTTAATATTTATTTCATATTTATGATAAATTAATTCATAATTAATTATCATAAATAATATAATTATCAAATAATTAATTTTTGTTTTAACCCATGAATTATTCTTTTGTGTGTTGACCCTTTAAGTTCCTAATCAGTGTACTAATAAATATAATTCTTATTCTTGGAGCTTATATTGGCACATACACATAAAACCAACACATATTTCATACAACACCTCACTATGTAACAAAAACAAAAATAAATTAAAATGTTTTTATGAGGAATGAGAGAAAAAGAAAGCGATTAAACTATTGTGAATAGATGAAAATATTAAATCACGTACTTTTCCTCACGAGCATCGTCAAAGGCTACATTAGCAACCGTCCTCCCTTGATGTGTGATTTTTGTGAACAGTTTCATGCATTGAGGGATGAAAGGTGATTTGCATGTGACAACACGCTTAATTAGTCTTTTTGTTACTCGCTTATACATTTTCAATGTCGCGTCTTCTTTTACACCATTTGTTTCGATATCTTCTTCAACATTTATTTCCTCGATTTCTAATGTTTTTTCTTTATCAAGTGAACAAACCATGTTGTTGTCATATGGCGGTAACACAATATCTCTCTCCATAGCTGATTGTGTTTCCAATTTACTTTGAAAAGCAATAGGAGTGTTAATAACACCTTGAAAGTTCTCATCTCCTATATCTTTAAGGTGATTGGTTGCTTCTAGTGCTTGGTGAACAGATTGAGGAGAAAGATATGTATTTTATGTGTCACTATTTTGTTTATCATAATCACCTTCATCACGTCCTCCTATCCCATGGTCATCTTCATATTTAGGACGTTAGATTCTTTAGTTGAGACGAAGAGTATCTATCCCATAGTATCTACATTATCATAATACAGTGTTGTTTCTCTCTTTACAAAATGTCTTCTGATGGGACAAAGAGCCATTCATGATTGACTTGAGTGGAAGTATCTTTCCCTTAGCAATATTGTGGTATCACCTTCTCTTCAATTTTGCCCTATCTTGCCCCTTCCAATTGTTTGACTCTTCTTTATGCTTAACTTCTTTCAAACTGATTTAACGCCATGTTGTCCCAAATGTAGTTTGATGTAGCTCATTTTTACCATACATTAATGACTTGGCAAGGTTAGTGGTCATTTTATCCCATCTTTGTTTTGGGAGCTTTTACATGACCCAATGTTCAGATGCACTTTCTTCCACCCATGTGGCTAAAGCTTGATTATAATTTCATAGTTCATACACGGAAACATTGTAATCTGACTCTACCCTTGCATAAGCTATACTATCTAGCCATTTAAGTGCACTTTCTTTACCCTTGTTTCCTCTGGTGTTATGCATAGTAAGGAAAGCACTAAAATTCTCTTTTAGGTGACGATAACAGTAGGCATGATTTTCAGCTCCAAAAATCTTAGGAACACTTTTCAATAGGGGAGGATGCCTATCAGAAATAATCACAACTTCTCTATTTCCAACCATTTTCTTCATATTTTGTAAAAACCATAACCAATCTTCATAATTCTCTGACTCTACAATTCCAAATGCTAGTGGGAACATGGAGTCATTACCATCATATGCACTGGCTGAAAATAATGCACCACCATAAGGACCATTAATGTGGGATGGATCAATAGATATGATAGGGCGACATCCCATTGAAAAACCTTGAATTGAAATTGAATGAGCAATGAATAGATGTTGGTAATTTCCATCATTTGAATTTTTCAGCTCAACAATGGTTCCCGGATTTGTTTGGATGACTTTCTCACACATCCAAGGCAAAAGTTTGTAGTACTTTTTTTGAAGACCGTAAATTCGCTCTTTTGCTTTCTTCTTCATTTGTCAAGCTTGACTATAATTTAATCGAATCCCATGTTGCCTCACAAAGTCTTGACAAATTTTTCTTGGTTAATATTCAAGAGTGGATCGAATAACTTTATTCATTTTTTTTATCGGTAAAATGCAGTTTATTGATCAAACCAAAAAAGCCAAGACAACCTTGCAAGTATACAGAGGGGGCCGAAGGCCAAAAACAAGAAAGGGATTGAAGACAAAAAGAATAACGTTATCAATTACCAAAGAGGCACGAGTCAATCTAACCAAAGGTTGGCAAGAGGCAACATCTTCTAAACTATGGTTATGAAAATTCGAAAAAGTATAAACTTGAACCACATTAGATGACCCAATTGCACGACATGTGATTTTCCACGGGCATTCAACAACTATACAAAGCATGGTCATGTGCTTGGAACTATTTCTTTTAAAAGAATATCAAAATCATCCAACTAAAGACATCATATATACAACATCTCGAAAATCTGAAGCATTAGGGAAGGTATGACCACTACCCATAATCGCATTTTCAAACCGCCTAGACTGAAGTTCACCAAAATTTGATTCCGTACATCTTCGAGAAAAACCTAATGAATCAAATGCAATAGACTCATTGGAGATGTCTACACTAATTGCTACATTGGCATCAATAGGAGATGTAACTAGAGGTGAAGAATTAGAGGCGACAATAGGCTTTAGGGGACTGTCAAAAAGTGAAAAAAAAAAAGTTAAATATGAAGAACCTTGTACCAGTGAAATACTAACAACGTAAGCAACTAAGAGTATACAATATTTACATTGTCGGTTAACCCGCTATTTCTTCACAAGTAGATACATATAAACGATAAAATCGATTGTTGTATCTAAACATTCTTAATACTAATGCATCATCATCTAATGGTACTAAACATGATGGATCAAATTGGAGTATGAAGCTAATTTTAGCTGAAAGGGGTTGAATATCCAACACACCACAAACAGTCACCATAAATTCAGTATGAGACATATTACGATTAACATCAATTGATTTATGACGACCACCACTATATTTGGGCGATCCATCATGACTCGTAATCCATTCACCTCCTTCATGAATGTAGCAAAATATGTCTCCATCCATCATATCCTTAGTTACAAACATTTGAATAAAATTAATATAAAACTCAAAAGGTTGAGGAGAAAATAAGGAAAAATTAATGAGAAGAGTAAATTATCTTGATGAGAACTGTATTTAAGTAGTTTTCAATCAAGGGAATCCTAGTCCTGAAGATAGAAATGTACAATACACTTAAGCAAATTTTATTGCTTGCAAACTATAAGGATTTTCCATTTTAGAATACTTTTTGGCCTTCATTGGCAAACAATCATCACTATATAATCCAATTCCTATAAGTTTTATGCCAAAAGATACATTCAAACAAAAACACCCAAATACATGAATAAAGTA
Source organism: Tetrastigma voinierianum (assembly GCA_016808115.1). Lineage (NCBI taxonomy): Eukaryota > Viridiplantae > Streptophyta > Magnoliopsida > Vitales > Vitaceae > Tetrastigma > Tetrastigma voinierianum. The sequence continues at coordinate 700,570 of JAEQBH010003972.1, forward strand.
ATTATGACAAAAAAAAAAGTCCATGAACCCTATGGTAAAGGGAGAGCATGAAATTAACATAATTAATTCACTAAAGAACAACATAAAGTAGGACTAAGAATGTTTTATGATATGATCTTGTTTCTATCAGAATCACAACTTTTCCAAGCCAATCACTAATGGCTCAAAAGATTAATACATGGATGATTTTTTTAAACACTTTAAATACTGAAAATGATATAGTCATAGATAAGATAAGAACAATTTTTGTATGAAAATATTTTTAGTTGGTATAAGGCATGTTGGTAGTATATGAATTCATAAAAAATAAGGGAATAATGTTTCATCTTTTAGAGAGTAAGGTGAGAGACGATGCCGAGGGGAATTAAATCAGTGAGGCCTAGATTGTGTTTTCTTGTTAGGGTTATGAGAACTCCATTATCAGGATTTACCCTTTTTGTTTGTATAATTAATTATTAGATATTAATTTTGGTAAGTTGTGCTCTAACATGCTACAAATTGTATAAATGAACCCTATCCCTTTTTGAATCTCTTCTTACCTTTTTGTCCACAAAGATTGAACAAATGGTGGTTCTAATTTTTGAATTTAGATTATTTAGGAGACAGAGAATTTTTGCTTTTACATAAGGATGTAATTTGCGCTTACATAAATTCGGTAAGTTACCACGAAAGCACTGACATTATTTGTTACTAAAAAACATCAAGAATTTGTTACGAAAGAATTTGTTTTTTGTCTAGGATTTGCTTAGGTGGCATGTGAGGTGTATTCTTAGACAAGGGTGTTTTTGTCAAAGGATATACACTCAGCACAAAATGTAGTACCACATAATATTTTTTCAAATTAATATATTGTTATTGAGTTATCAAGAATTTGGTTCAAAAAGTCTCAATATTCCTAAATGAGCAGCTCATAACCTACTTTCCCAAAACATATTTATAATTGCGTCAATCACACTTCAACTAATCCACACGTCTTGAAGTTTGCGTGGGATCAACTTCCTTTGGATAGAGTAACCCTATCCTAATACGTTATACCGAATAAACTCATCCTCTTATTTATAATCTAACATAATGAGACCATTTTAAGTTTTTGTATTTATTTTTTAAAATATAAAAACTATATTCCTTTCATAATATATATTCCTTATCAATGATTAGTACGAGTGAGCCAATTAATGGAATCGTGCTACTAAAATAAAATTGATTATCAATTTTTAATTTTTTATTTATATAAATAGAAAACCTAATCATCACACGATTAACCATATATCGGTTAACAAAAACCCGATATATAGTATACATTATATATTATATATATAATAATATATTGTATTTTACTATAATATATAATATGAAAACAATATTATATATTATTTATTATATATGTTGTATTTTATAATTTTAATCTAATATTAATATTTTTTATTTTTTGATCGATTAACCGAAATCATGATTTTTGTATTTTTGTAAGTCAAAATCAAAATCGAGATTTGTATAAAACAAAATTCATAACCAAATCAGTCGGTTTTATCAACCTATTTTTCAATTCCATCTCAGTTTGGTTTTTCAATCAGTTTAATCTTATAGGTTTTTTTATCACCCCAAATAATAGTCTTTTTCCTCAAATAAATATAAAATTTGAGATAATTATTCAATCTTCCCAATTATAAATTTATGTGTATTATGAAAATTTTATGGTGCCATCTTATTAGCGATATGGAATTAATGCTGGATTTTTAATTTTTTAAAATATTATTAAAATTCAATTATTCAATAAATAAACCTAAACTAAATTACTTTTTACAAATTTTCTATTAAATTATAATTTTACTTTTTAAAAGATGAGTTCATTTTTATATTAAACTCCTTTCTTCAAGAACCTATTTTGCTTGACATTCTAGAGTGTTTTAAGTTGAAAATTGTTTTCTGTTATAGTTTTTTTTTTTTTTTTTTAAATACGTTACTCCTGAAAAAACTCCATTGAGATTAGGTTTGGAAATAATGATTATTGTCAGTATGTTTTATATTTTCAGTCCTGAAAAAATGGTGGTTCCTTGAGATGTTTTATCTGATTATTTTTTTACCGATTATAGAAGAGAGTTTCACTAGAATAGGAAAAAAGCCAATGGGATGGTTTTACTTTCCATTTATAATTTGAATAAATAAAGATATGATTAATTATATTAATGTTGTCTCATCAAGTGCTTTTGAATGGGTGAAAGGTTATCATCATTCTAAATTAGAAAAAAAAAAAAAAGAAGATCCTTTCAACAATATTATGGTTTTCTTAAGATTTTTACTATACATTTGTTATAAGAAAATGATAAAGATAAAAAAAAAATTACTTATTTTAAAACTAATTAAAATTTTTTAATATATATTGTTTTCACACAACTCTTAGAAACAAGTAAAAATTATATAAGATAATTAAATGATATTTTTAAATTTTTATCTTAATTTTACAGTAACCAATTTTATTAATATATTTAGTAAAACGATTAAAAAAACAAAAACAAATAAATAGTAAACAATTAAAAAAAAAAGAAAAACTAAATGGGAAAAGGATAATAATGCTATTCAATTTAATAAAATATTATTTAAGTAAAATCATTATTTTTATATGATTTAATTTTTGTTGATTCAATATTCTAATAAGCTTTCATTAGTCATAAAACACTCTATTCAATAAAAATTAAAAATTCATCAACTTAATTGAATAAAATAAATATTGGGACATGGAAAGACAAAAAATTTACAAGTTGAGACACTGAACAAAATAAAAGTTAAGACATTAAAATAGAAAAAATTGAAAATTTTAGTAATAATTTTTATTTTCTTTCAAAATGAAAAAGCAGTGTGAATATTGCACCGCATAAAAGAGCCAAGTAGGCAACCGCCGCAAGTCAACCATGAAACGACGTCGTTTGTCTCTAAGATGAGGTGGCCAAGTGACAATGTAGTCGGACACGGACACGTCGAGGGTGGTTTTTGGAACCAATAACATACGTCCACATCGTATTCATGCTGACGTGTCTTCCATTTAACTGAATTGACAAAATTACCCCTCCAAGATCCAGCGACAATATAAACAAAACGCCCAACGTTGAAGGTCAATATCGGAATTGTACGCTGTTCTCTGAAGAAAAATTGCAAAATGGCAAAATCGCCAGAAGCAGGAAATTGGTTGTATTAAACTGAGGGGTGTGAGAAGTGCGAACTCTGATTTCTGAGTCCTCCTCTCCTCTAATGGTGTCGTGAAATTTCTGCAATCTCTGGAGGATTCTCACTACGTTTCTCCATGGCGGCGCCTTTCTTCTCTACACCTTTTCAGCCATACGTTTACCAGGTACTCCTCCACCGTCTTCCTTCGAAATTGAATTACCTTGATTCGTTTTTGAATTATTCTTTCAAGAAATTTAGGGTTTTAGTTTGATTCTGTTACTTGATCTGTCGATTTTCGCGTGCATTATTGAAGATCGCAGTTTTCTTTATTGTTTTGGTTTGGGAGTTAGGGCATTGTCTGGTGGAGTGAAGGAGAGAGCTGATTTGCGTGTGTGGTTGAGAATTGTGTTGTTGTGTGTTTTGAGTTGACAGATGGCGGTTGATGTGCTTTATCACGAGAATGAGGGCATTTTTAAGGATACTAGAAGTGGAACTTCATTTTAACAAGCTTGATTGGTTACTTATCCGGCAATTTACATGATGAAATATTGGATTATACGAGTATCCGTTTTTTGGTAGGAACTGGTGATCCACTATGATCATTCATAGTGATGTTAACTTGGTGATCATCGATCATCATAGTATGTATGGCTTTACTTCATGATAAAATACTGAAAGGTTAGAAATGAAAATGAAGCTGCAGAACTTCTTTCGATCAGAACAATTTTACTCCGAGGTTCAAGTTTGTTGCCTTTAAGGTCAAATTTTGGCATGATGTATGGTGGGATGTCATACCTTTGATGGATTCTTTTTATTTATTTCCTTATTTTTTTCACTTTTTTTATTGCTAAGGAGGCTCGGATGGATGACTCTGATGCTCATTTGGAACCCTCACTTCTCAAGAAACTTGCATGATTGGCAGTTGCACAGTGTACTTAATTTTTTTTCTGAAATTTAATGAGTTCGTTAAATTTAGAGGAGATGAGGATAAAATGATTTGGAATGCTAATAAGAATGAGGTGTTCTCTATGAGGACTTTCTACAATGCTTTGGACGAAGGGTGCGAAGTGGTTTTTCCTTCAAAGACAATATGGGGTTCATGGGCTCCTATTGAAGTGTGCTTTTTGGCTTGGGAAGCAACTTGGTTTGAATTCTAACTATGGACCACCTCAAGAGGAGAGGATGTGTTTTGATAGGCTTCTATTGTATGTGTAAAGATGCAGAAGAATTGGCAAAGCATCTTCTAATCCATTGTTAGATAGCTAGAGATTTATGCCAGTTTTGTGTCTCCTCATTTGGCATTTTATGGTTCTCCTTTTTTCTGTTAAGGATTTGCTAGTGGAATGGTGTGGTAGTTTTGTGGGTATGAAAAGGAGAAGGTGCAAAGAACAACACTCTTTACCTTTGATGGACAATTTGGAAGGAGCAAAAGCAAAGAAGTTTTGAAGGGGAATAATGTGCTGTACAAGCTTGCAAGGATACCCTGTAACTAATATGTTTTTGTAGTCTCAAGGGTTCCTATTAGGAGATAGGGAGCTTGCAAGGATTCCCTCATAACTGATATGTTTTTGTGGTTTCAAGGGTTCCGTTTACAGATGGACAGGAAGGTCCAATTTGTTTGTTATATTTTATAAACTGGATAAAAGTGGTTGGATTCCCTCTCTTAAAATGGAGAGAGGGGGGGAGATAGTTACTTGGTTTTTTTTTTCTCTCTTTTTGTATACTTCTGCAGTCTATGTTTATCACTTTACACACTCTTATCTGCCTATTCTGGAAAAAAAGTCTATATAATTATAAGGCTCCACAAACAATACTACTGTGAGGAAATATATAAAAAAATAATCTGTCAAGGATTTGTTAGTGGGACGGTATGGAGCTTTGTGGGTACGAAAAGGAGGAAGTTGTGGAGAACAACTCATCTTTACCCTTTATGGACAATTTAAAAGGAGCAAAACAATAAGAACTTTGAAAGGAATCAACACACCATACAAGCTCTCAAAGATTTCCTCATAACGAATCTGTTTTTGTGGTCTTGAGGATTTATTTAGGAGGTATGCAAGAAGGTTCAACTTGTTTGTTATCTTTTACATATTGGTTGGATTCTTTCACCTAAAAGGGGTGGTAGTTACTATAATTGGTTCTCTATTTTTATGCTTCTGGCATACTAGGTATTCATTTTAGCTTGACTTTTTAATTAATATACGCACTCTTAATTGCCTATCAAAAAGAAATCAAATAGATATATTTTTTGTAACTAAGAAAGCTAAATATATTCAAGAGAAGAGCCGCCAAAGTGGCAACTCAAAAAGTACAAGGAAACAAACCAGGCCCTCAACAGGACACCACAGCAAACCAAAAAAAACATGACCAACCCAAGGCACCACACAGAACAAACAACCAAAAACCTGTCCATAAAAGGACAGCTCCTTAGACCAGCTTAAAACACTGAAAATACAAAGAAAACTAAAAAGCACCAACATCACAAAAAATAAAAAATAAATCTATATAAATATGAGTTTCCACAAACTATGTCCCAATGGGGAAATATATAAAAAATTATATATACTTGCAAGTCCACAACTTTTGAGTTACGCACCAGCATCAAATCAAGGCTGGATTAGACTAAGGGGAACACCCTTAATTAAGAAATGAATTGTGTCCCAAAGACCCTAAAGTTCTCGCCTTGTCTTAAAGAATTCTATCATTTCTTTCCCGACACACAACCCACATTAGGGTAAAACAAGAAAATTGCCAGAACACCTTGCCTTTGCTGGTATTTCCTAATTCTTTATATGAAATGATCATCATGTTATATATTCTCCTAGAAGGAATCCAATCTATATGAACCATGCTAAATAGTTTGTTGCTAAAGCCCCAAACTCAATGGGCAATGTGAGAAGATATGCTCTACTGCTTCACCACTCCCCATACACAACAAACTAACATCTAGATTAAGGTCTATAGGCATTGTTGTTAAAAGCGCACGTAGGCACAGGCACACTGAAGGCACTTTAGGTGCGCTCGTTGCTTGAGGCACGAAGCTCTCGCGAGGCGCGATTTGACCAAGTAAGTCCATCTTCTTCTTCTTCTTCTCCTCCTCTTCTTCTTCTTCTTCTTCTTCTTTTTCTCCTCCTTCTCCCGACTGCATATCTTTTGCCCTAATGTTTTTTTTCCTTTTTGACACACCGAAACGATGTCCTTTTGGTTAAGTTTAAATTAACTTATCCAGAACAATGTCGTTTTGGACCCAGAGAGTACGAAACGACGTCGTTTCGGTGTGTTAAAAAGAAAAAAAAATTGGGTAGAAGAGATGCAGTCGGGAGAAGAAGAAGAAGAAGAAGAAGCAGGAGGAGGAGGATCCCGAAAAAATACCTTAAAGGCTTGCAAAAAAGAAAATCCTCTTTAGCCCCTTGTACAAGAAGAGAAGAACAAAAAACTCCAAAAAAGGAGCCAAGATATTGCCAAAAACTCCAAAAAAGGAGCCAAGATATTGCCAAAAAATTACAGAAAATAAGCATAAAATAGGAAACAAGTATAAAAATTTAATTATATTAAATAGAAATATATATGTAATATAGGTGCGCCTTAAGTGCGCCTTGCTCCTTAATGCTCCAAGAGGCCTTTGCGCCTTGGTGTGCCTTGCGCTTTTCACAACTATGTCTATAGGATCTTCTTAGTTGTAGCATGTTGTTAAATGACCAACCTTCCTAAAAGCTCAAGCTTGTAAGATTTGAGTTTAATATGAATATCATCCTTTAACACCCTCCCTCATGTGCATGTGGCCCCATACCCACGCACGTGGAGAGTCAAAGTTCATTATGGACTTTCAAATCAACATATGAGGATCAAATCTTCAAATTTACAAGGAGAGGGTTCGAACCTAGGATCTCCTGCCAAACCAAGCTCTGATATCATGTTAAATGACCAACTCTCCTAAAAACTTAAGATTTGGATTTAATATGAATATCATGTCTTTAACACATGTTATTAGTGTTTATCTTCTTGAGTGTCACTAACCATACATAGAATTCAACCTTAATTGTGGCTCGTGATTCCTGTCTTAGTTCTCTAACAGAATTGGAGGTAAAAGAAAGTAACTAAATGACGTTTTCTGAACCTAATCTTCCAGGTTGGTCACCTATAGGTGTAAACTTCTTGTTGCACCTAGTTTATGCTCATTATTACCCTTTTTGTGAAGGCTGTTAATATGAGCTATGCAGCAACCATGTTTGTACTCAATTGAACTGCACTAGTATTTTTTTTTTTGATAAGTAATCATGTATTAAATAAAGAAAGATTCCAAACAACCAGGTTTTGCTTATATTTGATGCTATTCTGTATGCTGCACAAACTCATGTGGATGATATATTGTAGAGTCCACAAGAAAATGTGACACCTTTTCAAATATTGGGAGGCGAAGCTCAAATAGTTCAGGTATTTACAATAATTATCCCCAACCATGTCAGTTTTCTTTTTGTTTTTAAATTCTCTTGTACAGATAATGGCTAATACTGGTGTTGATTATTTGCATTATCAGATCATGTTGAAGCCACAAGAAAAGATTGTTGCAAGGCCTGGTAAGTACCACAGTGGATGGTCAGGCAATGCCTTCTTATGATTATAACATTAGTTTTCAACTTCTGAAGAAGTCAATTAATCTACATGTTTAATCTTTCAATCCTGTTGTTTATATCTTGGTCTATGTATGCTTTATTGTTCTGCAAACAAGCTAAGTCACACTGTTTATGCCTGATCACTTTAGAAATGAGTTGTTCAAGCTCTGCTGGAACTTGAATCTCTCCATGAATTGTGATTTAAGCTCAGTCAGTTGAATGCTTGGCTTGGCTCCGCTGGGTTTTGATTAACATCTTGTGAAGTGGCATTTGATGGTGTTTCAGAAATCTTTTAATATGCATTATTTTTTGTTTTATAACAAGTGAAATAAGCAAGTCAATATAGGAAATCATGGATACGAAGGGAAATACTGTACACAGCATGGTTCTCTTCTTCACAAGCCTGTTTAAGGTGAGGTGAGTTTAGTATGGGCTTAGGTTGATTAAATGAGTTCTAATTTGGATGGGGGCTTTCTTCATTTCACCCAACTTATGAATCTGAGCAAGTTCTAAATGAGCTGAGCAGATGGATTTGTTTTCAACCTTAGTTTTTCTATTCAACCCTGCTCAAACATGATTCTTGTTTTTTTATGTGGTGCTGGGTTGAAATTGCCATACCCTGTATCTGTTAGCTCATATTATGTTGGGTTGCTGTCGTATCTCTTCATTTTTCTTGGATAATCCTTGCCTTTGTTGAGCATATGACTTAATATAAGTCACTGTGTGTCTTTGCTTTGCATAGCTGAGGAACCATTTGTACTTCAAAATGCTCCCTTGTTTCCCAAATGGGAGACAAGGACAAGGTTTTGCTTAAATGTTTCTGCAATGGCCCTATTATTCAGTGTCAAAGACCAAGATTTCTCTTTCCACACCAGTGTCCAAGTGTACACCTAGTCTTTGTTGTTGACAATCGTTCTAAGCAAGGATGGTTAGCTCACGTTGTGCATGCCATTGTCAACCCCTCATGATGGCTGATTTTCCTCCTCCATTTAAATGTTTCCCACAATCTCATGGTGTTAATTTCTGGCAACTGCTTATTAATGTAGAGGATGTTCTCCCTTCTACTTGATCAAAAACATCTCATTGCCTCACCATATACCACAATACCTTACTTCTTGTCTTTCCTTTGTACCATTTAGGCTATGTTTTTGTTTCTTAGAAAATTTGAGGGAAAATGCAAGAGAAAGAAAATAGAGAGGAAAAGTCGAAGAAAAGAAAAAATGAAGGAAAATGAAAATAGAGCTAAATTTGACATATTATATTCATTTACTACTTAAAATTCATTTTATTTATTTTATCTCATTAATATAAACAATAAATAATTTAAAAATATGAAGTTTCTATATTTGTATTTATATTTGATTTTCTTTGAGATTTTTCATTGGACAACCAAACATAAGAAAATAATTTCCTTAACATTTTTTGTCTTTCCTTATACTTTCTAGGAACCAAACACTACCTCATTATCTGGACTAAATAATGGTTTGACAGTATGACTAACCTGAAAAACTGTCATCTTTCTTCACAACTGATCAAATAGTCACTGATTTGTGGACAGGGTACTGATTAGTAACTTTTTCCTTTTTTCATTATTTGTTGCCTGACTAAATCTTGGTGGTGCGGTCCTCTTGTTTCCTCTGTATGGTCAAGTTGATTGGGTTACATGGTTCAGGGGTCTTTTGGCTGGTGAATTAGCACTGGATGGGTTCAATCTGATAAGCTACACATCTCAGTGTTGTAGTAAAGCCTTGGAGATCTCCTATGGAATTACTTCCTGGAACTACTGTCTTGAAACACATTTACTAGTTACTAACGTTTCATGGCTTAGATTATGTTTGTTATAATACAGCATAATATCTTGCTGTGCCTGACTTCTATGTTTTAAAACATTTTTCTTTTATTTTGCATTGTAATATGTTTGTAACTGATATCTGAAAAATACGTAGGTTCCATGTGCTACATGTCTGGAGCCGTCCACATGGAGAATGTTTACATTCCTGAAAATGAAGTAGGTATGTGGCAGTGGCTTTTCGGCAAGGCTGTCACAAGCATTGTTCTTCTCAATCAAGGTTCAAGTGATGGCTTTGTTGGAATTTCTGCACCATCTCTTGCAAGAATACTCCCGGTTTGTACTTACTGTAAAAGACCATATTTTAGTAAGGAGTGTCTAGCATCAAATGGGGCTTCTTTGCTCCTCTACAACTTATCCATGTTTCAATTCAGTTATTTTGAATTTATATATTGTTGATGATGCTAACTATGTTCCTTTTTACATGCTTCCTGTTCAATTCTTTTAGATTGATTTGGCAATGTTTGGTGGCGAAATTTTGTGCCAGGTAGAGAGCTAATTGATTTCTATATTCTTCTGACATATTGTTATAGAAATTTTCTGTGTTGTACCTACCATTTGCAAATAACTTAGGATTTTAGAGCAGATTTATCTTTTATTCATCTCCTTAAAATAGTTTATATTTGCTTCATTAAAATTTTGCAGCCGGATGCATTTCTTTGCTCTCTCAATGACGTAAAAGTCAATAATACAACTGACCAGAGGGCTCGTAACATAGTTGTTGGTGCAGAGGTGAGAGAAGGGCTGGTTCCAGATTTGCTTTTTCATTTTTTGGTTAATCATGTCAATTTGAGAAAGTGATGTTGGTCTCTTTCAAACTTGAACTCTGTTCTTTCCTTTTATTTCCTCAATTGTCCAGTTGATATTCACACATTTCTAAATTAGCTATATTAGTTTATATAATATACATTATTATGCTGTTATAGGGATTTCTAAGACAGAAGCTAACTGGGCAAGGGCTTGCTTTCATAGTTGCTGGTGGATCAGGTATGTATTCATTGACTCATTTTCTTGTTCCTTAGAACTTGGCTGTTAGGACCTTTCATGAAGTTGCTTTCTAACCTGAATATGGAGGAGAATAGCATAGACATTTCATCTTTTTATTTTTCAGTTTTTTTGTATCTATGCTTTGTTTTATCCCAACTGATTTTTTTCCCCTTGCTGAAAGTACCTTAACTAACAAGGTATATGAAAAAATTTTCTTCTTCCCTAGCATTGTTGAGCATGAACCTCCAAAAGCATATATTGGAAAAACAATCTTTTTCTATTTACATTTTATTCATCATGCATAAAACTTCCAAGTCCAAGTGTCCTGATCATTGAGTTCTATGTTTTTAGTTGTACAGAAAAATCTCGAGGTGGGTGAAGAACTAGCTGTTGATGTGTCTTGCATTGCTGCCTTGTCAGGCACTGTCAATGTCCAAATCAAATATAATGGTCCCATGAGAAGAGTAGTCTTTGGGGTAATTTCCCTTTCTGTTTTTTTTACTGCTTCTGCAGTTCTTTTGTTTCTTTTAGTTAATCTTGTTGCTTTCTTATTTCTTGAAATCATAATGGCATATAATTATTCTTCCTAGATAATTGAATTGCTGTTGGTCATGCTATTCTTCTGTCTTTGATAGTTATGTATGGTTGGTTGGCTTCTTGTCAAATTCATGTTGGTCAGGGCTGTGATGATATATCATTTTGTAGATCTGTATTTGGTTTTGAGCAGAGAATGAAAAGATGCCAATGTTTGTTCAATCTTCCTCTCTAGAATTTGAGCATTAAAGTACTTTTTTATAAATCCAACAGATTCTCAGTAGTTGCTCTCTTTTGCTCTGAGAATCTCAATCACACGCTCCTGCCTTGTGCATCATTGGAATTAATTTTTCTATAATTAGTTCATTCTCTCTCAATTTGTTCATGTAGAAACAATCAAGAGAGAATTGGAAGAAAGAATTTTTTGTGTTTTTTTTTCATTGAATTAACATGTGTATATATATAGGAGGGATAATCTATATTTCCTAATCTGTTACAACTCTACATATTAGGATTCCTAACTAGTTACAACTCTTTATGTTAAGTTTCCTAACTAGTTACAACTCTATATGTTAACACTCCCCCTTAAGTTGGAGTATAGATGTCAATCATGCCCAACTTGTTACATAAATAGCTAACCCGGTCCCTACTTAAAGCCTTTGTGAAAATATCACCAAATTGTTCTCCCGTCTTCACATATCCTGTAGAAATCAAACCGAGTTGTATTTTCTCACGAACAAAGTGGCAATCAATCTCAATATGCATAGTTCGTTCATGGAATATAGGATTCGAGGCAATATAAAGGGCAGCCTGGTTATCATACCAAAGTTTTGCTGGGACCATAGTCTTAATGCTCACTTCCATCATAAATGATGAAGCCATTATTGATTTTCATTAATACGCATCGTGCCATTGCTCTATACTGACTCAAGACTTGAACGGAAACAAATCCTTGCTTTCTACTCTTTCATGAGACTGCATTTCACCAACAAAACACAAGAACTGTGATGCGGATCTCCTATCTTCCTTTGACCCTGCCCAATCAACATCTATGAAGCACTCAACCCTATTATGCCCATGATTACTATATAGAATACCTCATCCTGGAGATCCTTTCAAGTAATATAACATGCTCTACAAATAATCAATTGTCAACAAATGAGCAAGACATGTATCGACTTCATAACACCGACTGAAGGTGCACATCAGATGAGTTATCAGAAGGTGTTCAAATTTTCTCAACTAATCTTCTATATCTCTCAGGATCCTCAAACAACTCGCCTTCTCTAGTAAGGTATACGCCCAGAGTCATAAGGGAACTACATGGCTTTGCTTCCAATTTTCCAGTTTCAGACAATAAATCAAGCGCATATTTTTTTTGAGATAAGAAGATTCCATGTTTACTCCGCATAATTTCAACATCCAAGAAATATCTAAGTATCCCTAAGTCCTTTGTATGAAACTGACCGTGAAGAAAGGACTTATGGATGATTCTACAGTCACCCCATTCAGACACACACCACATACCACCAACAAAATGATACCTGAACTGGAGTTCCGGTAGAAGACGGAATTGTCAGATTTACTCTTTTGCAAGCCAAATTTCTCAACCGCTTAGCCGACCATCGAACCAAGCACCTGGGACTCGTCTGCCATATAACGACTCAAGGCAACAAACCTTCCCAATCTCCCCGAGCAACAAACCCTAGAGGTTGCTCCATATATACCTCCTAAAGATCGCTACAAGAAAGGCTCTAATATCAAGCTGATGAATATCCCAATTATGAGTGGCAACCAGGGAAATAAAAAGCCGAGCAGATGTCATCTTAGCAATGGGGGAAAAGGTATCATAATAGTCCACACCATAGTCCGAGCGCACTTTTCGGGCAAGTCATGCTTTCAATCGGGCAATTGAACCATTTGGATTAACTTTGACTGCAAAGACCCAACGACATCCAATGGCTTTCTTCCTAGTAGGTAAATGTACCAAGTTCTAAGTATCATTCCCATTCAGAAAATCCATCTCCTCTATCATGGCACTACGCCAACCAAGTAGACAAGGTTTCTGAAAAGCGCAAAGAACTTAAATGTAGTCCAAAGAAGCAATAAAGGAACATGACTGAGAAGACAACTGGTTATAGGTGCAACATAAGGAAATTGGATGAGTACACTGACGTTTACCTTTACGAAGAGCAATAGGAAGATCATCATCGTGAACTAGACCATGTCGTATGTTCTGGGAGGACCAAAGCACTGAAGTGGGTTCTCAAGGCCAGTGTGACTGAAAGTGATAGGAGGCTTTACCGAGCAGTACGTATAGCCACGGGAGGCAATAGCATACACTAGCGTGGTCGCCCATTCCTCTGACTACAGGGTCGACGGAAGAGAAAGGGACATTCTCATAAAACTTGACATCCGTAGAAACCAAGTACCTATGAAGACTAGGGTAGTAACACTGATACCCCTTCTGAACCTGGGAATAACCAAGAAAGATACATTTTAAAAATTTATGGTCAAGTTTAGATATTTGAGGACGAACATCTCGAACAAAACAGGTATATCCAAATATCTGAGGCTCAATAGGGAATAGAGGTTTATTAGGGAAAATGATGTAATACGGAGTGTCCCAATTCAAGACTGATGAAGGCATCCGGTTAATCAAAAAGGTCGTGGAAACAAAGATCACCCAAAAATGCTTCTGGGCACATGCATCCGAAATAATAGAGCTCGATAAGCCAAGGAGGTGCCTATTCTTCCTCTCAAGAACTCCATTCGAATGTGATCACAACACTAGAAGTTTGGATGAAGGATGCCAAGTTGGAGCATGAAGAATTGAAATTGTTCTGAACATATCTTTGCATAATCAATTTCTCGCATTTTGAACATAAACATGAAATTGAGTATGAATCTCAAAGATAAAGACACAAAGTAAATGAGAAAACAACTCGTAGCGGTTTTTCAATAAATATAACCAAGTGGTTTAGAATAATCACAACAAAAGTGACAAAGTATCAAACCCGGTCGCACATAATCAAGCACGAACCCTCACATTTGAAATTCCGACTAACTCAAAGGAGCACCACTGCTTATTGACTCTAGGACTATAACTAAGGCGATGATGTTTTGCAAATTGACAAGACTCACAATCTAAGGATAGAAAACTTGAAAACGAAGGACACAATTTATTTAATAATGGAAGCGAAAGATGACCCAACCGACAATGTGTCTCAAATTGTGTAGTGACTCTAGAACAAGCAATAGGTCTTGAGACTGTAGGATTAAGGATGTATAAACCCCCAGACTCACGACCTCTACCAATAATCTGCTTCGTCATAAGATCCTGAAAGAGACAACAATCCGGAAAGAATGAGATATAACACTTAAGTGCTTGAGTTAACTTGCTAACGTGCATCAAATTAAAAGAGAAATTTGGTAAACTCAAGACTAATGTCAAAGGAATAGATGGAGTGGGCACAATTGTGCCCGACCCAAGAACACATGAATGTGATCCATCTACCAGAGTGACAATGGAAGGTGAAGGTTGTGACTGAAAGGTAGAGAAAAGACTAGAGTTACCTGTCATGATTTGTTGCAGTCCATGACCCATTCGGAAGATGAAGAAGATATAAGACATTTATTCGGGTTACCTGACTTAGCAACAACAGTAATCAGAGTAGATGGAGATCTCAATGAGTCTTGATACAATTGGAACCTGGCTAATTCCGTAGTTGAGAATTGAACTGACTGATCGGATGCCTCAATAGTAGAAGCTATATGAGCAGACCGAAATTTTTGATTTCGATTATGTCGTTTCTTACACCAGATCATATACAGCCTATATCGGTAATAACAAAACAACACCTCCGCGTAACCAGCCCTCTAGTGTTACTCCATTGACCACAGTTTTCTATTTCGCTGCCTCTCCGACCAATGGTTTGTCCAATAAGAGCACTGCTTGTCTGGGTAGATACAAGGCAGGTGAAGAGATTAAAAGAGGATGATACCTAAAGCTTAAGAATCCCAAGCAAAGGTCTTTAGAGAGATGGTATCCAGACTGGGGATAATGTACTTTAAATTAATCATACTCTAAGGAAGAGCGGCAAGAAATCCCATAACTGTTATTTGTTCTCGTTGACTTTGCTGAACTTTGACGTCTGGACCAAAGGGCATAAGCATATTAAGCTCTTCATGTATCTTTTTGTAGGCCATAAAATTTTTTGCAAGTGATTGATCCGGTTTCTCTAATTGATAGAATGCTTTACACACATCAAATATACGAGAAACATTCCTCTTTCCAGAAAACACAAACTCCAAATAATCCATTAGCTCTTTAACAAATTCACATTGATTAACGAGGCCCAGTACCTAGTTGTCGATAGAATTACGGATTTGGATGAACAAACGAGCATCCTCCTCCATCCATTGCTCTTTCGAATCATCGACTGGCGGATCCTTAGTGAGGTGACCGCCCATACGTACGCTCCTGACGTATATTCGAATTGTTTTGCTCCATTCCAAATAGTTGGGACCAGTCAGTTTGTCTTCCATGATTTTGGACATTATCTGACCACTGCCGTTGTTCGGCCCTTTCCTCTCCTCCGAATTACTCTACATATCACAAGAAGAAGATCAAGAGCAAAGAGCACTCCTAAAACTCAGATTTTGGAAAAATCAAGCAGAACCCCTAGAAAAAGGGGGTTGTTGGACACAAAAAGCACTAAAACTACCAAATCCAGGAACCAAAGAGAGAAACCAAGTGTATCAGAGGCCCTTCGGCGACGGATCTAATCTCTAGGAGGAGCAGCTGTTCCGAACAAGACCCCCACGAGCCCACAAGCGCGCGTGGAACCTACCTAGAAAGCTTCACGGCACAGCCTCAGGCCAACACCACCTGGGATCTGCACCGCCTGCCGATGGCCGACCTAACCCTCCTATGCCGGCGTGACCCACGCCCCTCTCTGTGGGTGTCAAAGTCATCCCGACAGTCACCTAAAAATCCTCTAAAAATTGTCCAAAAAATTCTCAAACTCGAACCCTAGGCTTTGATACCATGTGGAAACAATCAAGAGATAATTGGAGGAAAAAAATTCTTGTGTTTTTTTTCATTGAATTAACATGTGTATATACATGAAGGATAGTCTATATTTCCTAATCTGTTACAACTCTACATGTTAGGATTCCTAACTAGTTACAACTCTATATGTTAAGTTTCCTAACTAGTTACAACTCTATACGTTAAGAGTTCATTAACGAGCGTTCTGTCAATTTTTCGTCATTGTAATGGTTCTTCTAGTATTGTTAAGCTTGGACAAGCCCTATTTGGATTGGCTTTGAGAAGCCAAAAACTCCTTTTAAAGTTCAACAAGAGCTTCTTTGTCTTTTTGAGAAAATGCTTATGATTTTGTTCATTAACACCATCTTTTCATTTTCCTTTTTTTTCCTTCGGATATTGGTCATTCTAATTTTTTTTCTTGTATCACTAAGTTTTGTAATTAGGCCCCATTTGGATTTTGGTTTCTGATAACTTAAAAGCTCTCAATTTTAAGCTTAATGAAAACTATACCTATGTTTTTCTTTTTCTTTTTTGTTTTATTTTTTCTTTTTAAAGAGCTTGTGGCTTGAAAAGAGCTTAATATGTAGGTTAGAAAATTCTTGCTTCTGATTGGAATCCTGTTTTCATTTATGTAGGAAGTTGTTCCAATTATGGTTTTGATTTAAACTTCAGTAGCCAAAAACAAAGAGTGATCATCTCAAATGGGTCCTTATATTTACCTCTAGGGTGAACTAGTTTCTTCTATATATATGTAGCTGTCACGGACCTGCAGGTTTAGTATTGGTCCTTACACCACCATGTCTGTTTTATGAGAGCCTAATTCTATACTGTGGTGATGGAAATCCAGGGTGACAATTTAGTAACAGCGGTGCTAACAGGACCAGGCATTGTGTTTATACAGAGTTTACCCTTTCAGCGATTTTCTCAGCGCATTGCCAGGTGACTGTCAAGAAATCTTTTCCTTTCTAGGTTAGGGTGGTTTATTTGCATTGCATATCAATGTTTTGACAAAATGACTTGATTTCCCTGTGCAGGGCGGTTACATCCCCAAACATGAGGGAAAATCCTAAGTTCTTCATTCAGATAGCAATTTTCTTCTTTTTGGCTTATGTTGTGATTGTATCATCATTGATCTTAACTGAAGTTTGATCTTCCCTTTCTTCCTGGTGTACCCACCCCCCTTTTATTCCTTTGCTTTCAAATTTCAATATAATTTCATCAATAGAAACTTAAATATTTTTATATTGGTTGTCTCAGAAATTAAGGTTCTAGAGAGTTGTAAAGACGACTTTTTAAGTTTCTTTTTTTGAGGCTTCAGGCCAAATCTCTCTGAAAAGTCACCAAGATGTATCGTATACTTGTATTACCTTTTCAGGCTTATAGTTAAAAATGACTTAACGTCCCCGAGGATAGTGTCCTATGATATGGTTCATTTGATTATGAAAGATCGAATCTTGGTGTTTCAACTCAATGACATGCGAATTCCTTATATCCTCGCATAACATCTATTATTATTATTATATGCCTGTCCTGCAAGTTCAAATGCCTCAGGAACTGTGACGGAGATGATTTCTGTGGAGCTCTGGATTTATAATATATCATACTGGAAGAAAATGTTAAGCCTGAGAAGGAGATGAGAGACCATGTCAAATTTGAAAAATGAAAGCAAACAACACTATTATCAAGTCCCAACTTTCATGTAATTATTATAGGGTATTCAACAAGGTCGTATAGGTATGATTTTTTTGATTGAATATTTTGAGTGAATAGGATTTGCAGGTGGAGGGCAAGCAAGGTCAACCAGATGTGGAGGAATGGTTAGGGAATTCAATGTTTTGAAAACCGGACCGGTCGGACCGCTTCACCGGTCGAGAACCGTCCAGCTTCACGCAAAAAACCGCTTTTTGATCGAATCGATAAGAACCCAAGGGTCGAATCGATTTAATCGACTACCGAATCGGTATTAACCTGGCCGGGTTCCTATATATATATATATATATATATATATATATATATATATATATATATATATTTTTGTTTTTCAAGTTAAAACGATGTTGTTTTGATGCTTTTTACACAAAATGACGCCGCTTTTACTTAATTAAAGATTGTAAGGTTGTGACTTGTAACTAAAAAAAAAAAAATCAATTAAATACTCCGCAGCTTGATGAATCGAATACTGGGAAGTGGAAAGTACAGTAGCGAATCCACTCTACTACTGTTATCATCAGTCATAAGTACTCAAAATTTCCACAGCCCAAAGACCCCCTGCCACCAAACGCCAAGAGCTCCAAAGGGGAAAAGGTCCGCACACCAACCGACCCAGAACACTGCAAGTGCATCTTCTATGGGTACCCCAAGGGGATTAGGTGAAGGATCCCGACTCGGATTAACCTCATGAACCCGAGGAGACTTCCCGGCACTCCAACGGATATAGAAACTTTTCCTCAAAACAATCAATTAAAACTATTGAAATGAACCCTTTACAATCCTTAACATATTTTTTAGAAAATAATATAAGTGAAGTGGTAAAATTTTTTTTTTTTTTTTTTTTTTTCAAACACTTAGATTTTTCAGAAAATCGGTTAGAGTTTCCTCTGTTTTTCGGACTTTCCCAAATTTACAAAACCTTGCGAAAACATTTAAAAACACTTCTAATCTTTCAATTCTCAACTTCAATTTTAGGACTCTCGTCCAACCCAATCAAGCACAACTCAACTGTACAAAATACATACACATATACATTTATTTACTTCAATCATCAAAACATTCAAAACTTCTTCAATTCCATGCACGCTTTATAAAGAATCGGGCTTGAGCCGACTTAAGTCGATCATCATCACTTCATCCACTCGACATCAAAGCCCACTTAGTCACTTTTCAAATATATACATATATACATATATACATGATAAAAACATCTAACATATACACATGCAAAATATTTATCCACGCCACAGACGTCTCTTCGACTTTCGCCGACTTTCACCGCACAGAGGATACTCTACCGCGCACATGTCTCAGTCCCGAAATACTTTTGAAACATACGAAAGAGTGAGCCGTTGCTTCCAAAGGAGTGTACATTTTCATTAAGATAACATTTTCAATATATATCAAAGCACAAATACTCATACAATTAAAAATCCATTTTATGCCTTAACCCTTTCGATGGAACCTATAGATAAACACACCAACAGCTTTTTGCATCGATCAAGAGATTACATTCGGGGCCATAACCACTACGTCGCTGAGAAAACTCACGCCTTGCATAGGGTTCCGCTATAGCACCCTTATCACGTGTAAGAATATTACACTAAAATCTATTTCCCTTCCTCTCGTAGTAACTTAATTGTGTTTCCCTAAATCCTTACACGCTAAGCGCATTCTCAAATTCGACATCACCATAACAAATTATATAGGGTTAGGCAACTATCAAAGAAACATTTATCAAAAATACATTTATAAATCCATTTAAACTTTATTTTCTCATTAAAACACATAGATACTAATTATACATATATCCTTTACACATTTTTAAACTTCCATAATGCCTTAATATATGCATACATATATAATTTAATATAAATATATATATATTTAGGCAAGATAAAACATTTCCAGCCTTAACATAAACTTCCATATGTCTTAACATTTATATAAACATTTCCATTAAACTTTTCGCCTTAATATTAAACCATTCCTCACTTTTAAAACTCAAGTTTCAAAATATAATTTTTTTTCACTCACCGTTCCACCCGCCTAACTGGCTCCCGTCGACCCCGCTTTCCCGGGGTCCGATAGTCATTTTCACATTTTTCAAGAAAAACCACAACTAACCATTAACCATAACTTCCATTTTAACCCACCATACACATTCATTTTCACTCAACCCATCATATTCACTTTAATCCCATTGAACCACACTCCCACAATACGCACTAAGGAAATGACCAAATTACCCTTTACTTTACAAATGACCTTCATGTCCTCAATTCAAATCCTCTTCTAACCAACCTTAATGCATTTCTAGAGTTAATATTCACCCTAAAACACATGGAAATTACTAAACTACCTTGACCCTCTCATTTCCATTTTGGCCGAATTATGCACAAACCATATTCAATTTTTGTTCTTCCATTTTCTTCATTCTAATCACTCCAATCTAATGCCTTATAACTAAATTTCACTAACTCAACCAATTTCAACATGTCATACAAAATGCACTATCAAACCCTAACCATCACTCACTTTATTTTTCAAACCCTAACCTAATCCATTTCTTTCTCATTTTATATCAAAATCATCATGATTCACCCTTAAATACCACAAATCTAACATCCATACAAGAACATCAAGACATTAGGCATGAAAAACATCAAAATCCAACTTCCCCATAAATAGAAACTTACTTGTTTCTTGGCTTTCTCATTTCTCTCTCTTGATTCCACTTAGATCACTTGAAAGTTTTCAAGAGAAGAAAAAATCACATCTCACCCTTGCTCCACCTTGGCCTAACACGTTTTTTCCTTCCTTCTCTTTTCTTTCCTTTCTTTTCCTCTTTTCTTCTCTCTTTTCTCTCATGGCCTAGCCAAGCTCTCCCCTTTTGATAGAATTTAACTTCTTGAATTTATATTTTGACCCACACAACTTGCCAGCACTTGGAGCCCAAGAAGCCATTGGTCCATTCTCATGATATTTTAATCATAATCCAGCCATTAAGAAAGGCTTTGATTGGCTCACACAAAATACCTCCCTTTATAGCGTTTTTATCTCGCTTCATCTTATACCGCTTTTATACCGATTAAACGTCAAAAATATTCTATGGTCGCCTAAACTTCATATCGACCATGAAATATTCTAATTAATCCTTCACAAGGATTCCGTGCTCAAATCACCGAAATCGATTTAAAATCATTAAAATCTGAACCGACAATAGCGTATTATTATCCAATTACGCTCGTATCGCCCGAAACTATTCAAACGGACTCGCTTCAGTTTTGTTAGGCTCCATGATTTATTCCGACATTTTCGTATTTTCGACTCACTTCCGAAAAAAATTTCAAAGATGTACTCCAAATTTCATCCTGGGAATCACTATTCACTTTAAATCTCCAATTTCTAAAATATCACCAAAGTCATAGGAACTGAAATTCTTAAAATTCCTCCGCAAACCCCTCCATCCGGATATAATAAGAAGAATTCATTCATTAGGCATCTATGAAAATTTTCGAAAATTTCACTTTATGCCCACCGACATCCGGCTGCCTCTCAATCTCTAATCTACCCGCTCTATCATCGACCTCTAATCGCAAAAACAATTACCATTATAACATTCAATAAGGTTGGGGTTTTACATTAGGCCCAGACGCTAGCCAGCCCAGGAATGCCTGGCCGACCCTTCGCCCGGGCGCTTGGGGATCCTAGCCCGGACGCCTTGTGTAGCTCAAGGGCGTATTTTCCCCAATCAGCAAATTTACCAATCGAAGCTGCCAACCGACTCTCCACTTTACAAGCGTGAGTTTATCCATGAACTAACCCCGTCGCCTCTGGTAAAATAGGAATGTCCTCTTAACCGCGGTTCTATCGGGAAGGTAGTTACGTAAAGGGGAGAATAGGTCACCCTTCCCGAAATAAGAGCCACATTCTCCTAACATTATGGAAGAAATCGTCCATGATCCAAAAAAGACGGATCCTCTTTCCTCCCTCCATAAAAGAGAAGCAAGTCACACCAAAAAAGGTACGAGGTTCTTAATCGAGACTACTATTGCCAAAACTCTAAGTCTTCTAGAAAGAGGCTGACTTTGCCATCGGAGGGGCGACGGAATACCACCGTCGTCTTCTTTTGTTTGCAAGCCAGCCGAATAGTGACTGCCCCGATCGTCCAAATGACTCGAGAATTCCAGAGACCACAATTGTGATTATTTTAGATATTAACAAAATTATATATTTATATAAATAAGTTTATTCCATTTTTAATATGTTTTCATATATTTAAACATTGTACATTTTAAAATAAATTTTAAAATACTTTATTTATATAAAAGTAATAAATAATATCTTAAATATTATTAATTATATATTTTAAAAATATAAATAATATATTTATTACTCACCTATTCAATCGCGGTTTGACCATCTATCCGAATTAAAGGAACCGTGAATCGGTAACTTTTCCTGCCTACCACCATCCTATTTTTAAAACATTGAGGGAATTAAGATACAAACATGGGATGTTTTCCAAAAATAATAAAAAAATTTAAAAAAATTCTTGAAAAAGTGTGGTTTGAAAACTAATTCTAAGTATAGTGTAGTTTTCTCCACATAAGCTTGACATGTGGGATAAAGCTTTAAAATATGGGTTTTGAAAAGTCAAAAAAGCTAAGAGAAAAACTATTTAGAAGGTGTCTCTTTAAAAGACACTTTCAGTTTTTTGAATTTTTAGAAGATGTCTTTTTAAAAGACACTTTTAATATAATATTTCAATAATTTAAAATGTTTCTTCAAAAGACACTTTCAGTTTTTTGAGCTTTTAGAAAGTCACTTTAAAAGACACTTTCAATATAAAATAAAAAATTTTAAAATCGTGAAGATGTTTCTTCAAAAAACACTTTTAGTATAACATTTTAACAATTTAGAAAGTTTCTCTTGAAGAGACACTTTCAGTTTTCCAAATTTTTAAAAAGTGTTTCTTTAAAAGACACTTTCAGTTATAAATTCAAAAATTTCAAAATTATGAAGGTGTATCTTCAAGACACACATTTAGCTTAAATTTAAAAATTTTAAAATGAATATTTTCAATGTAGAAAGTGTTTCTTCAAGAGACACTTTTAGAAAGTGAGGGACATTTTTAGATCTATATGGCAAAAACTACACTACATGTAGAAATATTTCTAAATATTTTTTATTTGAGGAATATTTTTTCCTTTTTACACTAAATGTCTAAAAAGCCCTAGAAACGTGTCCCCCCACCCTACCTGACCTGACCTGACCTCACCTCAATTCAATGCCATCTCACGTGAATATTGGATGTTTTCCAAAAATAAAAAAAATTCTTGAAAAAGTGTGGTTTGAAAACTAATTCCAAGTATTGTAGTTTTCTCCACATAAGCTTGACACATAACGTGGGTTTTGAAAGTAAAAAAAGTTAAGATAAAAACTATTTAGAAAGTGTCTCTTAAGAGACACTTTTAGTTTTTTGAATTTTTAGGTGTTTATTTAAAAGACACTTTTAGTATAACATTTCAATAATTTAGAAAGTATTTTTCAAGAGACACTTTTAGTTTTTCAAGTTTTTAGAAAGTGTCTCTTCAAAAGACACTTTTAATATAAAATAAAATTTTTAAAAATCATGAAAGTGTTTCTTCAAAAAACACTTTCAGTATAACATTTTTATAATTTAGAAAATGTCTCTTCAAGAGACACTTTCAGTTTTCCAAATTTTTAGAAAGTGTTTCTTCAAGAGACACTTTCAGTATAAATTCAAAATTTTCAAAATTATAAAAGTTTATTTTCAAGAGACACTTTTAACTTAAATTAAAAAATTTTAAAATAAGAGAAAACATATTTTCAATGTAGAAAGTGTCTCTTCAAGAGACACTTTTAGAAAGTGTCTCAAGAGACTTTTAGATCCACATGGAAAAAATTACACTAAATTTAGAAATATTTCTAAATATTTTATATTTGAGGAATATTTTTTCCTTTTACACTAAATGTCTAAAAAGCCTCGTGAATATTGGGTCCTTAGCTTGCCTTGTGGGACTGGGCTTAATCAACTTTGATAATTTCTTTAGTCTTTACTTTATATGAACATGGTTTCTATGGAAGTTGCTATTCTTTACTTTATATAATTGAGATTTTGATGATAACAAATCAAGGTTATTGTTTACTAATGGTTAAAATTGAGTTGAGTAATAGGTTGAAATTGATAAAGCATCAAATAAAGATATTCTAAGCTTAAGATGACAAAGATGTATTTGATCAAGCTCTTGGAAGTGAAGTTCTTTCAAATTAAAGAACTAATTTTTCAAATCCAAAATGACAAGTAACCAAGACTCCGAGCTTAAACATATTGTGAGATTTTGTAAGCGTAATAATCTATGTAAGGTGATAGTATTTGTGCATTTAAGATATTGTCATTTTCATATCCTTTGAAAAACTCGAGTTCGAGCATAACACCTTAGGCTTTATAATCCTGAAATGTGCTTTAATAAAACACCTAAGGTTTTAAATAAAATACACATGAGTTTGAGCATTTAGATGGTCAATCAGATGAGGCTCTACCTCATATAGTGACCCATTATGGTCTACCAATTGACCCTGTTGTGGTTTATCGATTGAATCGGTCGACCCGTTGTGGTCTATTGGTTGAACTGGTCAACCTGTTGTGGTCTATCGACTGAACTGGTCAACCCGTTGTGGTCCATCGGTTTAATTGGTCGATCGGTTGTGGTCCACCGGTTGAACTAATCGACTGATTTACCAACCGGCTGAGATGCACATCTCGACTAGTTGGATCCAGTACCATCAATCTAGAATTAATCATTGAAACGGTCGACGGGTTTGATGTAGTAGCTCATCTAAAGATCCAGAAGAGCAAACAGTCGATCAGTTGAGTGAAATGGTTGACCGGTTGAGTGAAACAATTGATCGGTTTAGCATTTGGTCAAGTCCAACAGCTATAAAACGGTAACTTTAAGTGCATTTAATGAAACATTCAATCGGTTGAGTGAAATGGTCGATCGATTGAGCAATTGGTCAATTCTAACGGCAATAAAACAGTAATATACAATGCACAACGGGTAGTTTTTTAAAGGAATCAATCGACCGATTGACAACTTATTTTGCTGCTGAGTTCCCACTCTATAAATAGAGTGTTGAAATCATTTAATGAACATGAGACTTGTTGCATTTATTCTTTCAACCACCATTTCTCTTGCTAATCAATTCTCAATCTAGATTCGTGGTGCATTCATTTCACTTGCATATTCTAGAGTGCACCTTTGTATTCATCATAAGCTTGAGTGATATTTTATCCATCTTGAGAACTAGAGAGTGTGAGTCTCATTGAGCATTAAAGAAGGTTTTAAGTGTGTATAGCTTAAAGATTTGTGAAGTGCCCATTAGAGCCAAAATCTAAGTGTAAAAAGAAGAAGTTCAGGTTAGAACTTGAAACTACTGAACCCTCACCAGTTGAATGTTGAGGAGAAGTTGACGTAGATAAGGGTATGCTGAACCACTATAAATCTGGAGTTTGATTTCTCTACTTTATATCTCTTTATTTATTGTTTTTGTTGCTAGATTTGTAGATTTCTTATTGATTTACAATTTTTTTTTTGAGAAAATCAATTCACCCCCTTTTAATTATTTTGCTAAGTCATAATCAACTTTCAAAAGCCATTGGATTTATTTAATTCAAATGCTACTCTAAATCCTTGGATTATATATATTTGGTTGATTGAATATGATATAGATAGAATATGCATATCTTATGAAATCATATCTCAATGGTCAAGAAAAGTATAAGAGGACAAATTTTATATTACTTGATTCAATAAATATTTTTGAGTTTTTCTTCTTCTTTTTTTAACAATAAATTTATTTTACAAAATAAGCATCTCAAAATGTTTAAAATTTGATTAAAAATTAATTTATGATAGATGAAATATGCATATTTCATATCCTAGCAAGGATTTAGCATTTCTCATTTAAAAGGGATAGATAATTTACATAAGCATTAATCCCACCTCATATTTTATTAAACGTATGCAACCCTAAAAGGTAGCTTAGTTGGTTTGACATTAGGTTTGCTCCCTTAATGGTTACTAGTTTGAATCACCTCAAGGTCATTGAAAGGTTATTTCATCGTTAACTTTAAAACTTCATGCAATTAATCGAGGTGCGTGCAAATACACCCATAATTATAAAAACAACAGTATAATAAAAGTCATCAATCAAATATGAGATAAAATATGAGTTTTAGACCGAAATAATATATTTGAAAAAAAATTATTAAATTAGTTTGGAAACAAAATTAATTGCCATAATAGTGTGTAATGCCGTTGTCATGGACAACGACAATTGGAAATATGAAATTCTTAAATGCCACTGTCCATGACAACGACAATTGGACTTAAAACTGCTAAAAGCCGTTGTCATGGACAACGACAATTGGGCTTAAATAAATGTCGCTTCGTCCATGACAACACACTGGACCTAGTTTCACACTCGTGCTTTACATTTCTTCCTAGCCGCTGCCGCAGTGGAGAGATCGTCTCCTGGGTTCATCTTTTAACCCAAATGATTTATTTGCCCACGATACACTTTGCGTCGTGGTTACATTGGCTGATATATTGTCTGGATCGGGCATCCCAATATCTCATGATAACACTGAAAATTCCACCTGCACATGTTCATCGAAACTACTGTAAGACACTTATTAGACAATTTACATGAATCTAATGATTGAATATATTTGTTATATTATCATAGTAAATAATTTGTAAATCAGCACACAAGTTATTTATTTGAAAATAACTGAAATTTATTTTAATCGTCAAAACAACAAACACATCTAAGGTAGCCTGAAATTCCATGGAATATTAAATGGAATTTTGCATTAAGCTCGATTATGACCTCCATATATAAACCAAATCATATAAATATATAAAAAAAATTGTATACAAATATCAATATATAAAAATATCAACATATATCAATGAGTCCCACAAGATGACGCTTCTGCTTCTTCTTAGATCTGCGCCTAGAATACATAGCCAGTCGATTCATAGGTCCTATGCAACTTCAAACTGAGCCGATGGGATTAATGAAGCCGAAGGAGCCGAGGGAGCTGATGGATGAAGTACTCAACGACACGTGACACGAGGTCGCCTATCGAAGTGCACCCAACTCGATACAAGGTCAACGTATGGTGTCATCGATGGAGGCAATGTAGATGATAAGGGTGGATGATAAGGTGATATCTACGCTATGGAGGTCGGCTCGCAAATAACTGATATGGTAAAGATGTAAGTGTATTGGGCATGGAAGGTGATGTAAGTTTGTGGGGTATAAAATCCGTGATGGTACATTTTGGGGGCATCGGCAGGGAATGCCTACCAAGTGTACCACCTAATCGCCCTCACCATCTCGACCATGAGCTCGCCCACCATCTCGACGACGACCTCGCCGATCAACTCTCCCTCTCCCTCTCCCTCGAATGGGCTGCATACGTACTTGAGTGGATGACACCGAAGGTTTAATGGATGGTCCATGTGATGTAGATGCCTCCAGATTGTAGCCAGCGATGCGATGCCCTTCTTCGATCTCGTGTAACACTGATCTAGCAATATGATGTAAGTCACACACCAAACTGGTGGTAGCATAACGCGAGCGACTAGCTATGTCAGCCATGGCAGAGATATAAATGAACCAAGAAAAGAATTATAAATACATAATCTATTGATTGAAATGAAACACTTGTGTTCACAGACTTAACTTCTACCAAACCCGAAAATTAGATCGTGAGTTTGAACCTCAGACATCCCTATGGAGTGGTGGTGTCATAAAACGTTGTGTAATACGACGATACCACTACATATATGGATCATGGAAGTCCATCATACCCACCATAAGGGGTGTAGTCATGATCTTGCCTGCTCGCGTATCCCATAAGGCAATGTATGGAGCATGATACGTCGCCTAATCTCTCTGGTGTAGTCCACGTGCATCCTGTAGTGGCCCTTTCTTATCCATCCGACATGGATCCGAACCCGATCCTCAAAGTTTCCTGCTTACTAATTACTATAAACTTAGAACTTTAAGATTTTCATTACTATATAATGTTAACATTTAACTTGTATTATATTCTCAGAAAATGATTACAAAATATATACAAGCTCCATATCTGGAAGTTCTACATTTACAATATTTAATATTGTTTACAAAATAAACAAAATTACATATACAAATAGACCAAAAGGTCTTCCAGCAAGTAATCAGGTGATGCGTGGCCTTGACCGCCATGGATTGGTCCCGTCCTTGGTTTTCTCTTCTGTACCTACACGGATGAAAACACCTATGCTAAACTTTACGCTTAGTGGGAATTAATACATATGGACGACCTCTACTAAGGATCACCACACTTCTCTACAAATGCATATACTTATAACACATATAACATTTACATATACTTATCATTTCTCATATATATGCTTTTTCATAACAAGTTTTATTTCTTATCATATTTTATATACTTTTCATGTCAGACTTACTTCTTGTTCTGTAATCGATACTATCATCGCTCATATCATGTTATATATTCTATACATTTCATTTGCATATACTTGTCATTTTCTTTTATGTTTCATGCCTGCATAAACCTTAGAAGTAGATAAAGGAAACTATTAAGAGCCGAAGGCGCTGTACTCACTGTACGAAACAGAAGTCTATAAGGGCCCGAAGGCGCTGTTATCATTGTGCGAGACAATGACCATCTATAAGGGCCCTGGCGGCATTGTTACAGACGAGACAATGACCATTTGCTATGGTCCAAGGTGTCAGAATGACCAAAATGAGCTAACTGATCAAGATACAACCAGTTTCCTAATAGGCATGCCCATCTATCCCTCTATCGGGTTCTAAGCAGACAATCCATGTGTATTTTATGTTCAGTACATATCTCATATTTTCAAATAATTATTGTCATCTGGTAATCATATGCGATATTTACAATCATTTATTTGTATCTTTGCATTTTTTTTCATATCTCATTATGTGCATGAATAACTATGGTTACCATGTATGCGTATAAACTATTTACTATCATTCCAATTTCATCAAGCTATATGTATGGATGGATTCTAGACTTAAAAGGCTTTCCATAGAGTCCAAGAACACCCGAAAATAGTTCTAAAATCCTGTCGGGACTATCCGAAAACAATCTCGAAATTTCAACCTGAACTGTCTGAAATTAGTCCTGAAATTCAGCCAGAATTGTTCGAAAATAGTTTCAAAAATTCTTAAACTCAGTCCAAAAATTTTGAGACTGGATTTTACGGCTTTTCACGACCTCTAAGCAAATCCCAAGCCATTAAATGACCTTTATGATAGAAATAACCCAAGTAGGAAAATTCCATACCTCTTAGAGTTTGACGAAACGCTAAGATTTTGGTGACCACGCGTAGCTCTTGCCGCATATACCAACTTTGCCTTCTGCTCCGACAAAAATCCACGGTCCAATTTCCGTATATCTTAGAGAGAAGTTTCTATCTCTAAGATCCCTCTCTCCTCACGCTCTCTTTCTCACGTCTCCTTCTGTACATTTGATTTTATCTTTTTTTTTTCTTATTCTTATTCTTATTCTTATTTTATTATTATTATTATTATTATTATTATTATTATTATTTGGATACATAGCCCATATTGCCTCATTCGCTTCCGTTTCTCCCCCAAATTTTTTTATTTATTTTCAGTTCACTTTATTTTAAACGAACTTAGCTCAAGTCATTTCCTGACTTCCGAGATTTTCGTAAAAATCTAGTCCCTAAAGTCACTGGCGACTTATTACCCAAAAAATCGTAAAATATTCCGACTGTCTCAGAATTCAATGAAACTTTTCTAGGTCACTGATTTCATGAGACTAATTTAAATCTACAGCCCATTTTATCATTCGATCTAGATAATTTTAGGGCTTCCTTGAACCATTCTGGCAATTTATTATTATTATCCTTAACTAATTAAAGTTTCATGATTTGTACTTTCACCCTCCACTTTCCTTAATTGTAAAAGTGCCACCATTCTTGAAAACTTTACAACTTCCTACTTTCGCATACAATCTTATTCTTATGTCATTTGGGTCCTTAATTGACAATTTACCAAATTATCCTTGACTTTTGTATTAATTCCTGATTTTGCTTATTTTATTTTTTAGCATTATTTTATTCCGGAAAAATATACATTTACTTTTATTATACCTAAAACATGTTATAAAACTGTTAGGGTATAATTTGGGGTGTTACACATCCACTCTATATTATCAATTCTTGCAACATAAACTAATTCTATTCTATTATGAATTGGAATATGAAATTGTCAAAGAGGTAAGGTAGTACAGTTTGAATTTCTCCTTTAACCATACATTTCACTGATTAGAGAGTCACGTTCATTTTTGAAACATGTATCTAACCAATTACTGGTAATCAAAATTTCTTTATCTGGGTATTTTTCTTTTCCAATACTTAATACCCATTTCTTATGACTGCAGATTTCATTCCCAAGACACATTGCCGATTTACAAATGAATGATGTCTCATCCTTGAGATCTTAAATAATTCTCTCTTTCCTTGATTAGATCTAAGCTAACACAAAATCAAGATCATTTCTCCAGATCAAGGAGAAATCTCTAATTGATTAAATTGATAGATCACTAAATTAATTCTCAAACCATTAGTAAATTTATGATTTATCTAAGTAATCTTTTAGAGTTCATTAATTCTTCGATATTAGTCTAGCATACCCTAAAGTAACTACATCCATGCTCGTAGGAATCTCCATCTCTGTGTCACTCAGAGGGCCTCCTAGAAATTAGAGCTAGACAACGGTCCTTAAATGGGTATAAGTTACTAATATTGGGAACAATTCACTTCATGAACAACACCATTCAAATAAACTCAAAATTCTCAATCTAATAAATCTCTTTCTAATTGTGCAAGAAAGACCATAACTAACATCAGATCTTTCCCTAGTGGAAGTTGTGTTTCTTGAAAATTGAATCATAGTGAACACTAAAATACTGATAAGGAAATTTCCAATGTAACTGTAATCAACTGAAAGAAATGAACTCCAAGTTTTATCTAGATTTCATTAGTTTCAAACAGTAATTCGGTATTGATTTTCAACAATAGAGCTCAACTTCTAAACTTCTGAACAATTCACTGTTTCAAGTCCAGTAAACAAATGAAAATTCTATGCTATGTCTAATCTACGAAAAAAAGAAAAATATAATACAAAAGAGTCCTCAGCCCCCCAGATGCTCTGGTTTTTCCGCCGATCGACTACCTCGCTTTCCTCAATTTGTTTCTATTTATAGAGCCCTAGAAGTTTGGACCCTAAATTCTAGGCTGCATTATGGATCCCCAAAATTCTGGCCCAGATTGTATTCTCCGTCGTGACCTGAAAATGTTGTTGCGACAGAGTTTTAATTCCTTATCACAGGTCTCTGTTACAACATGTAGTAGTCTGTCACTACCTGCTCCCTATGCATCCTTCTTGGATTCAGTCGTGATGAAGTTTCCTTAGTCACGACAAAATTCTTTTCTTCAGCATATTTATTTTGTCGCGACAGAGTATGTGATTATTGGAATAGTTATGTTGCGACATTAACAATTGTGTCACGACATTATTTATGTGTAGCTTCTTCAAATTGATGTCGCGACCCAGTTTTTATGTCGTGATAGCATGTCTGTTGGTTCTTATTGCAACAATGTTTCTGTATTGTTAGCATTTCTGTCGCGACCAGGAAATTCTGTCACGACAGAGTCTTGTCGCCACTTAACCTGATTTCTTGTTGCAACTTCCTATTAGTTGCTGCTTACATAGTCTCTCGTGTCAGAGATGTTTTCATCATGACTCCAATAACATGTCGCGACAAGACCTCTCTTCCTTTAGAGAATCATCGGCGTATTACAAGTGTCCACGCCGCGACCTTATTTATTTCCAGAAAGTTCACTTTATTTTTGTGTCGACCTTAAAATGTATGTCGCGACATCGAAACTCCTTTAGCTTGAAGTATGTCAAACATTGAATTCTTTTCATAGAACCAGTCGGGCCACTCGCAAGTTTCACATGTCGCGACCTTGTTTACCTTGTCGTGACATATACTTCTTCTTCTCAGACGCTTTTAATTCCCTCGTCATGGCGTGTAATTTATGCTTTCTTCCTATTTCCTTTGTCGCGACAAGAGCTTCTATGTTGCGACAGATTCTTCCTGGTGTTGACATCCAGCTGATAAACCTTGTCGCAACATTAACTTTGTTTTTCTCAATCGACTTCATATATCATCATACACGCCGTCTTGTATTCATGGACATAACTTCTCTTCTATATTCAGCTCATTGCGGTTACGACATAGAAATATCACGTGACAGATTTCCTTAGCCATTTGCTTGGACGTTTGTCACGACACACAGAACTCTATCGCGATAGAGATTGCTGCAATTGCTTTTTTCCTCTTATTTCTTGCTGATATTTTCTCATTTTTGGATTAAAACCTGCAAAACACAAAGTTAGTGAATAATTCATAATTTGGCATTAAAATAGATCTGAATATACTAAAAATAAGCTAGAAAAATGACAAAATAGATGAGTTTAAGACTCGTCAAATTCCCCAAACTTAAAAGTTTTGTCAGTTCCCAAGCAAAGAAAAGAAAATTTGTTTGTCCCTCAAACAATTTAACTTTATTTTAAGGACATTTTTCTATTCCTTGACTCAATTGAAGCGAGAAACATAAGTTAGTTGTAAGTTAATTCTAAACATGTTTCCAATCTAGATTGAAGATTTTCAATTAAGTTCCTTTGAACCAGCAATAATTCATAGTGTGTAACAATTCAATCATTCAATCCTGATTTGTGTGTGAGCTGGTCTTTACTCTTTTTCTTTGGTAGATCAATTACAGCTTTTAGGATAATACTCAGTTGGCATCCTCTCTTTCATTTTTACAGTCTCATACGCTTGTTTGTCATATTAATCTCTACTAATGTAGGCATAATACCACCTTCAAAATCAAATAGGTCTTTTAGGCTTGTAATGTGTGGCTTGGGTAATTAGGTAGATAATTAGACATTTTAGGCTCAATTTAACTCAGATTCAAGACATCTTACACTTTTTCCTTTTGATACATCTTTGATTTATGTGATTGTATTTTCTAACCTTCACGTGAGTTTATTGCATCTCTTGCGTATTCTTCGATTCTATATCTTTTCTCTTTTCTTGAAACCACACCAGAAGATAATTTTCCTCCTTCTTTTAGAAACTTTGTACTTTCAAATTCTCATCTCAATCTCTTGGAATGGTGCAATGTTGGTATTTTTAAGCTTTCTACCACCCTTAGCAAACTTTTAGGTAATAACCCATACCAGTTCAGCATTAAATTAGTGTTGAACACCCCTACGGACTTAATTGTTCCAGGGAGGAAGGCTACAAGACCAACTCATTCCTCTTGATGTTTTTGATAGCTTCTCTCTTCTTTTCTTTTTATCTCTTATTATCTCTATACACTTTCTCTCTCAACCACTCTCTTCTTTTTATACATCTCAAAATGATATTCCCCCAAACTTGTCCCTTGCTGTCATTAATGTCTTTTGTCTTGCAATCTTGGCAAATAAGGGTTCTTTCTTTGTAGGAATTAGGATCACCAGGAAGGATTTGGGTTTCCTATATTGTTATTTGATAATGGGGAATTTGGCTTTAGGCTCAGATAAGGGAACAGGTTATCTGCATGCATATGGAATTGAGCTGCAAATGCTGACTTCAAGGATGGCTAAATCATTTCTGATTAGCAGTGGTATTGCACCAAGGATTTCGCCTTGACTAATGATCTGTAAGTTCTAGGACATTGAGTTCCCTCTGTGATGTGGCATCTAAGTGTTCCTAATCTTAGCACAATTCTTGATTCTTGTTGACATGTGCAAATTATGGGATCTTATGAACAAAGTATCATTTATAATGAACAAATTCATGAATTTCATTTGCTCCATCCAATTTAGTAAAACCTTCATATTCTTGAAGTTATTGTATTTATTCATAATCTTACAACTCTATTTCCATTTATTTCATCCACAGCCCGATGCATCTTATCGATGTTTCGTTTGGTTTTGAGATTTGTTGTTACGTTGTTTTCATCGATTGAAGGTTCATTCTTCATGCATTCGACTCTATGATCAAACACAACCACAATTTCATGGGATTCAATTTAACGAATATGCCTTTCTGACAATTAGACAATTTGATCCAGGTAGCTGGTTTCTTCTTTATTCAATTAATTAAATGGAAATTTGAAGCAAAGAAAATTAATCAAAACACAGCAATCAATTAAGAACTCAAATGAACACATAAATTTTCAAAGAATTCTTTATTTTATTCAGAGGAATGATTGAACATTTGAATACAGAGAGGGTTTGGAAAGGAAACATAATACAGGGGTTTATCTTCTTCTTTTGTAGGATTTGGAAGTTTTCAGGGTTGGAGGTTCAAGGTTCAAGGTAGCTAAAGATGGAGGAAACTTGGGAATGGAGATGTTTGGCTTTTCTTTTGAAGATGGTTCTTCTCTCTGAAAGAGGTAGTTTTCATTTGTATACTCACAGAGTGATGTTGATCTTGCCTATGAGCTAGATTATTCCACGAATCCTTGAGTTCGATGATCACCTTGTGTATGTTCACTAAATTTGAATTCACTTGGTCCAAACATCATTCCTGATTGCCATACGTAGTTGTTATCCATCTCTAGCTCCTTGTCTCTCTTCTCTATGATCTTTCAAATTCATGAATTGTTCTTTGTAAAGGGTGAACTGCCTTACAACGTATCTTGGCTTCCATCTTTTCCTCTATCTTTTCCAAAAAGGTTAGCACATCTTCATCTATTTTCAGTTGTTCATTATAGAATGTATTTATTTTTTAGTCCAGCCTTTGCATTAGTGCTCTTTCTCTCCTTTATATTTCTTCTTTCCATTCCTCATCATCTTTGTGACATTGTTCACATTATTTACTCTCCTTTTAAATCAACCTCCAGAAATTCCTCTTTGATCTTCTGTTGCTGCTCCCACCTTTTCTCTATCTCCTCTATTTCCTTCTTCATTGACACCAACAATTCCATAATCTCTGCATTTCTTGGCTAAAATTCTTGGAGACACTCTGTAGTTGAGGAAAAAAGTTTCACCATCGGGAGACGAGGAATCAATGGACTTCTTCATTTGTGCATTTGTCCT
Organism: Tetrastigma voinierianum; assembly: GCA_016808115.1. NCBI lineage: Eukaryota > Viridiplantae > Streptophyta > Magnoliopsida > Vitales > Vitaceae > Tetrastigma > Tetrastigma voinierianum. The sequence continues at coordinate 735,746 of JAEQBH010003972.1, forward strand.
CCAACGCGAGTTGACCTCCATTTAGGATTTGTTCCATCCCAGTGAACCTCTTTTATTCTTGCTCTTTTGCCAACTTCCCACAATTTCCATTTCTTTCATTTTAAATTTTGGAACTTTGATCTTTACCTTCAGTTCTGGGAGAAAACATGGTTTATGTTCTTCCTCTGTATATCCTTGCTCTAGCCGAATCTTTGAGCACAGTGATTATTGTTTTGGATAAAGATTAGTCATACCACATTCTTGTAGAGCTTCGATGAATCATTTCAAATTAGCACTGCCTGCTCAGCTTGTATCCCATGATGGGGCATAAAATGATGGCTTTACTCCCATCATGTGCTCAGAATGCTGTTGGAATTATATGAAGGCTATGAAATAAAGCCTCACCTTGGCTTCTTGCGTAGTGAGGCTACCTCTGTTGATGGATTCATGGGATTTTTCTTTGTAGAGCTCCTTCCCTTACCCAGCAGTCATGATTCTATCTTCATCATGGTTCTTGGGTTCATGACGGTTTTGTACTTAGATCCATTCTGGATCTTTGTTTAGCTTATTGATCTTCTTACTGAACCATATTCTCAGCATCTTGAATCCTCTTTCATCTCCATCATGTTGGCATAGAACTCCCTAACTATTGCAGCAAAACCAGGTGGCTTATGTTTATAGAACAAGCTCCAGCCCATTTTCTCTACAATCTTTACAAAGGGTGTGATGAATGTACCAGACCCCCTTTCTTCGATAAACCCTTTGTCGCTGACATTCTTCTCCCAGAAGGAGTAGGCTTCGTCTGAATTGAACGCTTTATTGTCTTTGGACTCTTTAGCTTGCTCAGCTCTACTTTGTTAAGCTCATTTATGCTTTCTTCCCTTTTGAGATGGGTTTTGTTCCTCTTCACCTTTACAGTTTACCTTACCCAGGTTGGTACATATCTAGAGTTAGTGAACCTCAAGACTACATTCTTATAATGCCATCATCTAACTAAGATTTGGGACCAGGTTTTAGGATTCTGCCATGGATGAGATCTGAGTTTGGGGTTTAGGGTCTTTGAATTCTAGGGTTTTAAGATGTCGAAGAGAGGAAATTGGGAGAGAGTAAGAATGATGTGAGGCAATTGGAGGGAGGTGACCTTTCAGTTTTGAAACACTCTTGATTAATAAAACAATGTGTGGGTTCTTAAGTTTATTCGCCCATATTGTGATTAAGGTCTATGATAACCTTTAGACTTAATTGTGAATTTATCTTGTGACTCTTCAATTCAAAATGCCCACACTAACCTTTATTATAAAAACATTCATGTTGTGACAAACTTTAGGGTTATCTATAGGTTACAATCCTGTCGTGACAGAAAATGTGTCTGACGAAATTTCTACTCTACCGTAAAGCGAAAGAGTAAATTCGCGATAGTAGCGCATCTTAATATTTGTTCCATTTTTTAATACAATGTCGTGACCACGAACAAATATTAACCGTGACACGGTTTCTTTGATCAGTTGGCCCCGGACGGTCAATCATGCGACATTGCGAGAAATCATCGCGACCATTTCTTTGATCATTCAATTTGAGATTGTGTCGCAACATTTTAACTTTGTGTCGCGACATAAAATTTCCCTTTTAAATTGAGTCCAAAATTATTTATGTTGCGACATAAATAAAGTATGTTGCAACATTCTTTTTCAACGTTGTACCTAAAAGTTTGTTGCAACATGCAAATGAAGTCACGACAAACTTTCATCTTTGCGTAAGTGATGATACGACCTGAAGTTTCTGGTACGTGACAAAGATTTGATTCCTCGAATGCGCAAAAAGTTTAAACTACCTTCAGACCGATTCTGCGCGGTCGTCCGTTGCTACCGTTCAACGTGGCTCTGCTTAACATAATTTGTAAGCGACACGAGGCTTTCAGTCCGACCCGAATGGCAGTCGAACCTAAACAAGGAGCATTTCGGTTTATTTCTTTTATTTCGTGTTATTAAATTTTCTTTTTCAAAAATGCTCATAGCGAATCCCATTTTGCCGGACGAATGGCGGATCGAGCGGGCCCGATTTACTCCGGCGTTTTCATTTATCTTATCAAAACATTTTATTAATTTGTTTAGTTCGCAGCGGTTTAGTTTGGTAGCCGTAATCATTTACAAATTCAAAGCAATTCGGTGGGCTATGACATAAAAAAATACATTCTGAGAAAAGCATTCTATCTTTCAGGCCGTACAAAAATCAAGTTTCGAGGTTTATTGTTTGTTTACAAATACCACTTGTTGAGGATGATACATAAAATGTGAGGTACCACTTATCTTGCGTATATAGCGCTATGACTCTATATTGCTTGCGATCTTGATATTCTTTTACGCCTCGATCTGTATAGATAAAACTACCATTTCAACATTTCAGTAGTGTGGTTCCTCGATCTATTCAATATTCAATTAACAATTCTTTGCATTTCAACTTTCCATTGTACTCATATATCAAGTGTAACCCATGCTATTCATTTACTTTCAATATACAAATTATTTACCATATCATAACATGGATTTTCAATGCAACATTTCATTTCTGGTCAATTTATGAGATTTAGGTATATATACATAAAATCCATTTATGCTTTCGTCCGATGTTGGTTATTTCACCTTGACTATTCAGTTCACATTTTGGCCAGTTCCGTTTGATGGTCGCGCCATTATCGTGTGTGTACTTTGTTGCAATTGATCCAATCGCCCAGCCCGGATGCCCGTTTGGTGCGTCGACCAGCAATCATCGCCATTCGGTCGCCATCGCGCCGGATGCCGTTTGCGTTGCATCGGCGTGGCGACATCGCCAAATGCCATACGCCGTCGCGGATGCCGATTGGTGCATCTCGCCCGTGGGACATTTCTTGATGCCATACGCCATCGCAGGATGCGATTAGTACATCCGCTAAGTGGGACATTGGATAATTTGAGTGCGCCGTGGCGGATGCCGATTAGATTGCATCGTCGAGGCGGTTCGTTATCATTGATTGCGTTATGGCGGTTGTTTGTTGAATCGATCGCTGTGTCATTCACATTTATTCGGTTTCAAATATCACATTTCAATTTCATATTCGCCTGTGTATCTTTTAAAGTACATACCTAATCTATATATTCATATACTTATTCAAGTACTCATTTCATAGTTACTTAGTAACTACCAAAATACTTGAAATAAGAATAGAGTCGGAAGAACAAGCGAAGCGTTGGATCTAGCAGCCATCTCTTCGATCGGTCTAGGTTAGGCAATCATCACCGTCCCTAGTCAATAACAATCATGCCACTCTTAGTGGATAGTCATTCTTAAACAATTTTGTGAATTACAAGTTTATTCCTTTAACGGTGTAGGTTAAGACACTAAGTCTGCGAAGTTAAGCCGTAGGCGAGTGCAATTACATTTTCACTTAGCTCACAACCTTATTTGAACCCACAGATAATCATTTCTTAGGGTCCTGAAGCAATCGGTGTATGAATCCCGGGACTTAATGGTGCAAATAAGCAAAAACGGGGTTCGCGGAACTACAGCCGGTCGGCACGACTGGCCAGTGCAGGTTACCCACAGCACGTAGGTACACCCTTGACGCATCTGGAGTCACGAGTTACGGCTAACGTAACACATTACCCGGTACAGCTTCCCGACTGTCTGGGGTACACCTAAGTTTTGTCAAAATGCGGGATTTTGCGCTCTCACTCATTTCATCTACCAATCTATACAATTCCACATTCTGCCTTCGAAATCACCACCATGAATCTACCCAGCTGCTCAAAAGTGGTTTAGGCTCGTCACTCTTTTCTCTCAAGCTAGGGCTTTCCCAAAAATCAAATCAAAATATGAGTTAGGGCTTTGATTTTCTTACCTTGGACCTCTTCAAAAATCTCTTCTTGTATGTTGTTTGGTCTCTTAGGAGCAAGAAATGGCTCCCAGCCAACCCAAGCCATATCTTGCCAAACCCTAGATTTTCTCCCTTTTCTCCTCTCTCCTCTTCCTCAACGTGATTTGCTCATATAGACCTAAAATGATTTGGTCTTTTAATTCTCTCTAAGTGTAAGGCACGTGTTTGGCTACACCCATTCTCATTTGTCTTAAGTTACTTAAGCTATATAAGGTATGTTTGTGCAATTAATCCCATTTTCTATTTTTGACATTCTAACTCTTTGTTTCACTTTCCTTATCATTTATTCACTTAGACATTTGTTCACATTAACATTTTAAGTTATCGTTTGACCCGCCAGTTCACGCCTGTTTCCACGTTTGCCCTTTTTCGATTAGGGTTATTTTAAGTTCGATCAACTTTCTCATTTTAGCATATAATATTAAATCATATGCTCACACTTTGATTTACATTTCTGATTACATCAATTATCATTTCCGGAGAAAGTAAAGGTTATTTCGATTATTAAAGAATACTATAGTAAATTATTATAAAAATTCTACGGAGTATTTTAGAAGCGTTACATAATTTCTCTCAAATTCGACTATGAACAACAATCATTGACATCAAAATACTCAATCAAAGCATTTAAGCTCTTGGCACTTGAAGTTGTCTAATTAATTAGACAAGTAAATCAGATTTCTATCAGCCTCAAACTAACATTATTATCTAAAACAGAATTTAGGGAAATAAATTACTCATGTAGCTAATTTACTACAATTAAGTTTGAGGTTGTATGCTATATAATGGACCCCTTCTTATTGTGAGAGTGTGAAACTCCTGATAACCTCACATTATTTCATTTCTGTTGTGAGTTACAGCGACAATGATTAAAGCTACGGCTGTCTTTGGAAAAGCGTTGGTTATAAAAATTTCCTTTTCTATCAAAATCACACCTTTGATTATGAAAATACGACGACATAACGGTACGCACGGTGGTTAAGCCAATACGAAATCACTGTGTAAAAAAATACACTCGATATTTTCCAAAAATCCGACTCTGACCATAAGGACCTCGTTTATCATAATATCGAATCTGATCAATCCAACATAATTTCGCCATAACTTGTTTTTCAAAACGCCCGTACCTCTTGATAAAAAGATATTTACATACGAAATGTCACATTTTAACTTTTACTACTTTTACTTTACACCTTATCTTATATATATATACAACATAGCATCTAGGAGTGAGGATTTTGAAAAGTGCTGGCTTGGCACACTGAAAAATTATTTAAAAACGAGAAGCGTGAGCGAAGCAGGCTCGGTGAGTACTATAAGTTCTAAATCATTTATCGTCTGTTGTATGTACCTCCCGATATGAAAATACGTAAAGAAATGATTTTGGCGTGTAAACGAGTTTTCTGTAGAAACCATTTAAAGTAGTTACGAAAACTATTTTCCTTTGTTGAAAAATTACTGATGGTGGTTAATATATGAAAGTGCTATCGCGTAAATCAAGTACCAACCAGCGACCGTTGTAGAGTACACTAGGCGTGATGCCGCAGACTGGACTGACATTGGTAATGAACCTCCATAACCTTTGCCGTCAATCTGGTGCGGGTGATTGACGGGATCTGCATAAACATAATGGAACCTCGGAACAAAGTAGCGGCGTGGAACCGCAGATTAACCTCCATCACCATGTGCTATGTCGTAGCTAGCTATCTATATACCTCAAATGTGTAGAGAGTGACTAACTATGTAAATATATACTATATCTAACCCCTGAGTGCAGGCCGAGCGATATAGTTAATCCATAATGTCCCATAACCACCTTATTTTGTCAGAGATACATCGTAGGAAACTAAGGTGCCATCTAGGGTTTTGCTAAACCGAACCCAATGTTTCTTAAATCTTTTGAAATCGGAGATTTTTAGCGAGTATAACAAGTGGGAGTAAAAAAAAATGCTTTCTTAATTACATTATATTTTCAAAGCACTTCTGAACTTGTAATTTAAACACTTCGTTTTTGAAAACGATTTTGAGTACTCACATTTTCTCAACTAATTTCTTTCCAATTCTTGTCAACCTGTGTAGATTATCGTCGTATGCTCCAATCGCCTACACAATCCATATAAAGTACGAAAATGCCCTCAGTTCAACGTTTTAACCATAAAACATACAAAGGGCTTTCAAAGCGACTATATCGAAAGGAACTTCGATTCTAATAAAATTTTACATGCTACTCACATTCGATAAGGACATCGATAATGAGGTGAAATTGACTAAAATGCCCCTACACATGAATTGACCCATCAAAACTATCCGTTTTAGCAATTTTTTTCAAAAGGACCCCATGCTATTCGATGTATTAGACCACACACGTTAGCACCGATGGCAGTTTGCACTTGGTGCTCACCGATTAAATTTTTAGAAATTATGTGGGCACCAAATGTTATTGATAGGCATATGATTAAATTATAGACTCAAGGGACTTTCCATAGAGTCTAAAAACACTCAAACTATTTCTAAAAATTATGTTCGAACTGTCCGAATAAAATCATGAAATTTCAACCCTGAATTGTTCGAAAACAATCAGAAATTCGGTGATACATTTGTCACTTGATCTCGAAAAATTCCTAAATTCCTAAACTCAGTCAAAAATTTTGGGCGAAGTTTCACGACTTTCAAGGTCTCTAAGAAAATTTCAAGCCATTACATTGCCTTTAGGCTCGAAATAACACAAGTAGGAAAATTTCCTACCTCTTGAAGTTTGACAAAATGCTAAGATATTCAAGCCTCTGTTTGCTCGTCGTAGTCGACTTGCTACACTGTAGCCGACGAAAATCTAGGTCCGTTACGTAAATCGAGAAAGAGCGAAAAAGAAGAAAATATTAAAAAAGAATTCTTGCTCCCTCTCCATCCGTCCCCATATGTTCCCCCTTTTTTATTTTTATCCTTTTTATTATTATTATTATTATTTGGGTAAATGATTTCTATTGCCTCATTCGGGTCCGTTTCTTCCCCGAAATAATTTATTTCTTTTCAGTTCACTTTATTGTAAATGAACTTAGATCAAGCCATTTCCTAACTTCCTAGATTCTTGTAAAAATCTCGTCCCTGAAATCACTGGCGACTTATCACTTTCGAAAATCGTAAATATTATTATGCAGTGCTTGAAACTTTTAAGTCATTAGATTTGCGAGGCAATTTATGGCGTGGTCAGTTTCGTCATCGAATCTAAGAGGATTTTCTAGGTTTCCTTGAACCGTTATGGCAATTTATTATTATTATCCTTTTGGAAATTCCATAATTTGTACTTTCGCCCCTCACTTTCCTTAATTGTAAAAGTATGCAATTCTTTGAAAACTTTACAATTCACCCATAAATAACTTTCAAAAAATTCTGTGTAACTAAAATAATTAAGGAAGCCCTTGGTGCACATATGTGACCCTACGGTTACACGTACGTACACCCTCTCGGGACGGGGCGTTACAAATCCTCCCTCCTTTAAATTGTTTGTTACCAATGAACAAAACTAAAACTTTGACTAAAGGAATGACCTTATTGATCTATTATGCATTAGGCGCTCTTATCGTCAGGTATCCTTTACCAGACTCTCACCCAGGTGATCTCTGAGTACATGGGAGGGATCTGGAATGTATTTGCGGAGCATGGATACATGAAACACATTATGAACCTTGGAAACTGACTGCGGAGAAGGTCTGATGCATGCTCTTAGTCCTTATGGCAATAATCTCATATGGCCCTATGTCTGGGCCTCAGCTCTCAGCGTCTTCCCAGATGCGAGGACACCTTTCCAGGGAAACTTTGAGGAAGACCACATGGCCCTTAGTTGTAGATCCCTACGTTTGTCCGTCTCTTTTTAATACGTCACTGGCTATCTTAAGTTTGTCTTGGACAATGCGGATCTTATCTAGGCTGTCTGTGCTAGTGCGGGCCCTATTAGTCTCTCTTTCCTACTTCATCCAGCGCCATAGGATCTGGCCTCCGACCATCCCTGATACTTCAAATGGAGCCATGCCTATACTGGATTGATAACTGTTGTTGTAGGCGAACTCCATCAGAGATAAATGCATATCCCAGCTTCCCTTAAACTCTATCATGCATGCTCTTAGCATATCCTCTAGCGTCTGAATAGTTCTCTTTGACTAACCATCAGTTTGAGGATGGAAAGTTGTGCTAAGTTTGTCCAGGTCCCTATGGCATCTTGTAAAAATGGACCAAAATACGGATGTGAATGCAGGGTCTCGATGCGAGACTATCGATATAGGAACACCATGTAGTCTAACTATGTCCTCCACGTATAATTGGGCGACTTGTCGATAGATTCATCATTGCTAAGCTGGGAGAAAATCTGGCCGATTTCGTTAATTACATCCACTCTCGCCCATATGGCATCGTGTTTGGCTCTGCGAGTTCTGGGCTTAGATAACCACAAAATCCATAGTAATCTTATCCCACTTCCATATAGGAATCAGAAGGGGTTGTATCTTTCTGTGGGCTTACGGTGCTGCGCAGCCTTCACTCTTTGGCGGGTTAAGCATCTGAATCACGAATACGCAATTTCTTATTTGCCTTACTTTACGTGTGCTCCCTCGAAGTATGATACATCTTGGTCTTTACCCGGGGTGCATAGTATCTTTGAAAAGTGAGCCTCTTCCATGATTTCCTTTTAGTACCTATTTCGGGTACACACATTCAACTCTCCCTCTAGCTATTACGACATCGTCTATGATCAGGAACTGGTTTCTACCACCCTCGATCTCAGTCTCGACTTGTCGTCTGAAACACCTTCGACCTTCACGTCTAAGTCCACGAAGAAGGGCCATTATAAAATAATGATATAGCAGTGTCCTTATATCGGCTACCGGCAAGTGAACTCCCGATGATCTATTTCACATCAACAATGGGAGATATCTGGAGTACTGCGAACAAGCATAGGAACCCTCACGGTTTAGGCTTAAGGCATCTGCCACTACATTGGCCTTCCCCGGATGGTACTCTATCATGCAATCATAATGCTTAATCAACTCTAACCACTAGCGCTACCTTAAATTAAGCTCTTTACATTGAAAATATACGCGATTTCTTATGATGGTGAAGATATACGGCGGGGAACAGAAGTATAGATAATGTCTCAGAGAGATCTTTAGAGCGAAAACCACTTCTTTCTTCAGTTAAATCATAAATTCGGGTAGTTACGCTCATGCTTCTTTAGCGGCGGAAGCATAGATATCACTCTACCATCACGCATCAAAACACACGCTAGCCCTTGTGCGGAGGCATCCTTTGTACACCACATAATCGTCCTTTCGGCGGTAGTTCAAACCTTTATTTGTCGTCGATCTACGCCTCAAACTCCTCAGTATGTTGGCGGGTATGCCACTCAATTTACGATCATTTTGATAGATTGGTCAGCGGGGTTGCTATCTTGAAAATCCCTCAACAAATTTCTGTAATAACACGCGATCAAAGGCTTCACGAACTTGAAACATTCGTGGCGGCTTTGATTATTTATAAGCGATCTTAAGGATCCGCGCTAACACATACAATCGAAATGACATGACCGAAAAACTGCTTTGTCCCAACGAAACTAGCACTTACTAAACTTAGCGTATAACTAACGCTATCGAAGAATCTGCAATATTGTTCGGAATGCTCTGCGCTATGTTCTGGGCACTTTGAGTACCTTAGAATGTCATCGATGAATACGATCCGCAAAACTTATCTAAATACGGTTGAATACATTCATCAAATCCGTGAATGCGGTGGGGCATTAGTTAATCCAAATGGCATCCTTTAGGAACTTCGTATTGATCGTATCTCATCTGATGATCTTAGAAACTTTATCATTCTCAAGGGACCCTCAGCTGATGGTAGCGACCTTAGGTCGATCTTAGAGTATACCAGATGGTCTGATTGGTCGAATGGCTCATCTATCAGGAAGCGGATCTTTGGTTGCGTATTGTCACCGATTCAGTGTCACCGTCCTCTGGCGTAAGCTGTCTCTTCTTTACGAAGGCGGAGCTCCCATAGTGAGGTACTAGGTCGGATGAAGCCCTTGTACTGATTCCTCACAGTGCGCCTTGATTCTTTCAACTCTGCTGACACCATTCTATATGGAGGAATGGATATCGGCTCGGTCCCTGGAATCTGTTCAATAATAAACTCAATTGCTCTATCCGGACGTAAACTTGAAATATCATTTGGAAAGACATCTGGAAACTCTTTGACTATGGGGATGTCTTCCAGCCGTGTCCCCTATTGTCTCCTATCCACCACAAATTCCAAATAACCTTGTGAGCACTTTCAGAAGCATTTCCGAGCAGTCATGGCGTGCATGAGACTAGGGCGATCTCTCTTCTGATTCCCCGAAATATCACGCTTGATTCCTCTGGCGAGACGTCTTGCCTTACCTGCTGCGCAGCAATCCAGGTGGCTCACATGCGGATAACCGATCCATGCAGGTATGTCGAATCATGGATACTAACACTGCAGTATAAATCCTTATTACGGATCGCAATCTGCTTTGCCTAGAACTATCCTTTACGATATCATAAGTATCTGTTAGATGCGAGCCACCATCACGACCATCTATGAGGTACGAGACTATCTAGTGCCTCTCGATTGAATGGTATTTGAAATAAATGAATGAGTGGCTCTGGGTCGCGATGCATATTCATCATGATCGTGGCGGAAATCATACTAGTAATCACGTGCGTTGATGCATGCGCCTCTGTGTGTGATTGTAAATGCAGGAGCCCGAGTGCGAGTCTCACTCTGAATACGGCCAATCGAGTCTTGCCTCTACCTCCTGCGCCTCTTTGCGACCTCTTACCCGGAGTCTTTGTCTTGCCACCTCTGCTGAACCTCCTCTTTAGCATGGTAGGACCGCTGGTGCCTGGGATAGATGCTACTGTACCTACCTCAGAGGTCTATACAGCTACTAGTTGTGGACAGTCTCGGATAAAGTGACCTTCTTGCATGCAATGGAAACATCTTGTCATGTTCATCTACGGCTCTGGATGCCTCCTCGGCGTATTGGGGCGCGATGGGAAAGATGATCCACGAAGATCTACCACCTCCCGGGTGCGGCGGGATGGATCCTGGCTAGATGTTGCTCCTGGAATCCACAGGCCTCTCTTGCCGGTCCATTTCTTTCCTTTCTTTCTACTAGGCGGCGGGTGCCCGGCTAGTCTTGAGAGCACCTCTCTTCTTGTATGGCGCCTGAGTTAGGCGGCTATCCTTTCTACCTTTAGTGCGAGCTGTTGACTCTCGAATTTATTTTGAGATGCCCGAGTACAGTGAACTTTAATTCTAAAGTTCAAGCGCCATAGTCCTTACACTTATGTTCCTCATTTTCCTGTATCATAGGCACCAATTTCACGAGCTTTGAAAACCTCTGCTCATATTCTGTCACTGTCAGGGATGGTTGCTCTAACATGAAGAATTCTTCTATTTTTGCATCTTCATAACTGCGCGGGTAAAATCTGTCTGTAAATCACACCTGAGGCGGGTCCCAAGTGACTCTGTAGGGTGTCTCCTCTTAATGGCCTCCACCAGTCCTTATTTTTGGTTGCCATCAAGAACAACGAAAGAGGACTTTCTACTCATCACGAACACCCGTCACTACATAAATTTCACTAACCTATCTAACCATAAATGTATTTGCCTCTGGGTGTAGGTACCATCACAAGTTTTAGCCCTTAAATTTTAGAGCACGTTCTATCATGCCCCTTTGCTCTTCTGGAGGCTCCCGCGTAGTTGTGGTATTCTTTGTAATAATCGTATATGATCCATCGTCGAGTACCGCCCCTGATCTGTGACCCTCGATGGATTACATTGGAAATTTTGAATCGATGAGGCATCTTAGATCTAGGAATTTGTGCTTTCGACATTTCTCTGCAGTGGTGCCTCGGTGCGGAAGTCCTAGGTCGACCTCTACGACCTCATCCAGACATAATGCTGGGTTAAAAGATTTAGTGAAACTTTACAATATTTGATGCATCACGGTTGTAAAACAATACGGTTATGATAGAAAAATCATTATAACAACGATTCTATATGGAAATCACGGGAAGCGAAAAGCGGGTGAACTATCTGCCTAAAATGGCTACGATACAAACTTGATAGACCCCCTTCCTATTGACAGGGAATCTGCGGCAACTCCACAGTAACCTCCCAGCCAAGCTCGCTCGACTGACAAGTTACCATGAAGTTAAGCCGTTAAAACTGCTAAAACTATCTTTGGAAAACGGTGGTTATAAAATTTTTCACTTTTCTATCAAAATCACACCTTTAGATTTAACGAAAATTCGGCAGCCTTGGTACATGCAATTAGTTAAGCCGAAATATAGAAATCACTGTATAAAAAAATACACTCCTAATATTTTCCCGAACATCGACTCTGACCTTAAAGGACCTACGGTCCTCCTCAAAATATAAGATACAAATCAATCCAACATAATTTCATTGCAACCTGTTTTTCTCAAAACCATGCATGCATATTTTACAAAAGATATTTACATATACAAAATGTCACATTTTAACTTTTACTACGTTTACTTTACACCTTATCTTATATATATATATATATATACAACACAGCGTCTAGGGTAGGATTACGAAAGGTCTTTCGGCTTGGCACCTTGCACAAAGTCCCGCAAGCAGCGTGACGAACGGGCTCGGTGAGTACTATAAGTTCTAAATGTTGCTGTCTGATGTATGTACCTCCCAATATGAAAATCTGTATAGAAATGGTTGTAAAACTGTTTATGAGAAAACAGAGTTTTTCTATGTAAACCATTTCTGAAAACTGTTATGAAAATGTTCTGTTCTTTGGCTTGTTTTGATGGTAGTTAATATGCGAAAGTGCTATCTTTTGTAAATCAAGTACCAACCACTATGGCCCATTTATGAAATACCCTAGACGTGATGCCACGGAACCTCGGAACCTGGCATTGGTAGTGAACCTCGGAACACTACCCGTCTAATATGGTCCGGTGAACACGGCGGGATCTCTATAAGCATAATGGAACCTCGGAACCAAAATGCTTGGTGATGGAACCAACACCTCATCACCATGTACTATGTCAGCGCGCTAACTATCTATATACCTCGAATGTGCAGAGGGCGACTCACTATAAATATATGCTATATCTAACCCCCCCCCCCGATTGCAGGCCAGTGATATAGTTGAGCATAATGTCCTTAACCGCCCATGCTGTCGAGATACATTTGGCTGAAGCGAAATTTGTGTCATCTGGGTTTTGCTAAACCCGGGCCAAAGCTGTTTCTTAGTCTTTTGAAATCGAATTTTCTGCTGAGTATAAGTGGGAGGTAAAAAATGCTTTACTAATTACATTATATTTATGGCTTCTGAACTTGTAATTTAAACGCTTCGTTTCGAAAAGCGATTTTGAGTACTCACATTTTTCTCAACTAATTTCTTTCAATTCTTGTCCAAGCACGCTAGATTATCATTCGTATCATCGATCGCCTACACAATCCATACAAAATGCAAAATGCCATCAGTTCAGCGTTTTAACATTAAAACATACAAAGAGACTTTCAAAGCGACTATGTCGAAGCGAACCGATTCTAATAATAAAACTTTACGTGCTACTCACATTCGATAAGGACATTGATAATATGAGGTGAAATTGACCAAAATGCCCCCTACACATGAATTCCCATCAAACTATCCGTTTTAGCAATTTTCAAGCGACCCCATCTTCATTCGATGTATTAGGCCAGCGCGCGTCAGTGTGGCCAGCAGTTGCACACTTTGTGCTACAATTAAATTTTAAATTATGTGGGCACGAATGCTATTGACAGGCATATGATTAAATTCTAGACTCAAGGGACTTTCCATGATGCAAAAACGCAAAACTATTTACGAAAATTATGTTGATTTGTCAGAATAAAATCTGAAATTCTGACCTCGATATGTCATTGATGTCGAAATTCGAACAGCTGTCAAGACACGATCCACGAAAATTGCTAAAAATTCCTAAACTCGATCCAAAATTTTGGGCCGAAGTTTACGACTTTCCACTGACCTCTAGAAAATTTGAAACCACCACATTGCCTTTAAACCGAAATAACACAAGTAGAAAAATTTATTACCTCTTGAAGTTTGTGAATGCTAAGATATTCATACCCACGATAACTTTCGTCGCGTGATCTAACACATACGCTACTCACGAAAATCTATGGTCGATTTCCATAAATGCGAGAAAAAAGCGAAGAAGAAAAATTAAAAAGAATTCTTCCTCTCTCTCGGCCTCTCAAATCTGTCCCATTATTCCACTTTTTTTTTTTATCCTTTTATTGTATTATTATTATTTGGATAAATGATTTCTATTGCCTCATTCGGGTCCATTTCTTCCGAAAATAATTTATTTCTTTAGTTACTTTATTGTAAATGAACCGTCGGCTCATTTCACGACTTCCAGTTTTTGTAAAAATTTAGTCGCTTGAGATTCTGGTGACTTTTCTACCTAGAAAATCGTAAAATATTACGACATCTCGGGAATTCAACAAAACTTTTTATGGGTCACTAGATTTGTGAGCCAGATTTACTTGGCGCGATGGATTTCGATAAGTAGAGATCTGAAAGTTTTCTAGGCTTCCTGAACCATTATGACAATTTATTATTATTATCCTTTTGAATTCCATAATTTTACTCACCCTCCACTTTCCTTAATTGCAAAGTGCCACAATTCTTTGCAGCTTTACAATTTCACCCTTAAAAACAACTTTCCCAAAATTCTATTATGGCACTAAAATAATTAGGGAAGCCCTTGGTGCACATATGCGGCCTACGGTTACATACGTACCTCTCGGGACGAGCGTTACACCTACTCTTCTTCGATTCAGTTTCATCTTTCCTGTCTAAAATCAAAACATTTTAGAAAATAATCAAATTTCCTAATAAACTTCTAACCAAATCAACAGTAAAGCTTCAAAATAATAAAAGTAATCAACAAAATTCAAAGTTAAGAAAAATAAAGACTCTGTTTGGGTTGCCTCCCAAGAAGCTGCTTAGTTTAATGTCCTTAGCTATACACAAGCTGTAGAGTGTCTTCATTTCAGTAATTTTCCTTTTCCCTTTTTTAAATACGGATCTACCTCCTTCATAATACCTCAAAGATAATGCTTTAGTCTTTGACCGTTTACTTTGAATTCATCTTGATTCGAGTCTTGATATTCTTGCTCCAAGGTGTACTTGCTACCATATTGTATGGACCACTCCATCTTGACTTCAATTTCCACCGGAAAAAGCAGGCTAGGACTTGTATGAAGACTTGTTCTCCACACTTTAATTCCCTCCTTAGGATTTTTTTATCATGCCACCTCTTGGTCTTTTCCTTATAGATCCTGGCATTGTCATAAGCTTCATTTCTCAATTCTTTCAGTTCATTCATTTGGAGTAGTCTCTTTTCCTTGGCAGCTTGAAAGTCATAGTTCAGTTTCTTGATATCCCACATAGCCTTGTATTCAAATTCTAAAGGAAGATGACAAGGTTTTCCATATACAATTATGTATGGAGACATTCCAATGGGAGTTTTGTAAGCAGTTCTATAGGCCCACAATGCATCATCTAGTTTTATAGACCAGTCATTTTTGCTTGCATTAACTGTTTTCTCTAGAATTTTCTTGATCTCCCTATTGGAAATTTCAGCTTGTCCATTTGATTGAGGGTGATAAGCCAATCCCATTAGATGTTTGATTCCATATTTGCTCATGAGTTTTGCAAAAACTTTATTTGCAAAATGGCTTCCTCATCAAAGATGATTATTCTAGGTGCTCAAATGCATAAAATGTTTCCATTGTATAAACTAACCGCGCGTTTGCATCATTTCAGGGACAAGTTGTTGCTTCCACCCATTTGGATACATAATCCACAGCTAGGAGAATGTACATATTGCCAAATGATGATGGGAAAGGTCCCATAAAGTCTATTCCCCATAAATCAAAAAACTGCACCACAAAAATTCCTTGCAGGGGCATTTCATTTCTTCTGCTTATGTTGCCTATTCTCTAACAAAAACTTGTTAAGACCCGATGATGTATACAAAGTTATGACATTATTATCAAAGGAATATTATCTAATCCCTAGCAACGACACCAAAAACTTGTTAAAACCAAATATAACTTGTAAGCTCATAAGAAGAATAATTTTGTCACTAAACTCAATTAAAGATTTAATTTGGTCTTAAAAACTACAAGTGCACAGGTCATACAAGTAATAAAATGGACCTTTTAGTTCGAATATCATTCCTCTGAGATTGAAAAGAATTTAAACTAAACTACTTGACTACTCCAAGTTCTACACTATTTGAACGTCCAGTTTAGAGAAAATTTAGTAACCTAATAATAATTCTAATACATGGGATCCTACATTATAATAAAGGGAAAAATTTAAATCCTAAATATAAACTGGACCGAACCAGATTATTGCTGGAAGTAGACACTAGGATTTCACTATTGTGAAATTATCAATTCCTACATCATAATCTAATTCTATTTTCTCTTGAGTTGGAATCCGAGATTTGTCAGAGGCGAGAGTAGTGTAGTTTGGTTCCTCCTCTGCTCATACTTGTCATTGAGTAGGGAGTTAATGTTCATTTCTGAATCATAATTCTAATCAATTACTTGTAATTAAATTTCTCTGTAAGATGCAGGTATTTTCTTTTCCATGCTATACCTCATTTCTTATGGCTCTTGATTTCTTCCCCAGAGATAGGGAAATTGCTGAATTTCTACAAAATGGTGATATCTCATCCTTAAGATCTGAAAGAGTTTTCTCTTTCCTTGATTAGATCTCAGCTAACACGGGATCAAGATCATTCCTCCAGACCAAGGAGAGATCTCTAATTGATTAAATTGATATTTCACTCAACCTTTTCTCAAACCATGAGCAAATTGAGGATTTATCGAAGTAACCTTTCAAATCTCATTAGTTCTTCAAGATTAGTCTAGTATACCCCCAAGTAACTAGTCTATGCTCTCAGGAATCTCCATCTCTGTGTCACTCAGAGGGCCTCCTGGAAATCAGAGCCAGACAATAATCCTTTCATGGGTATAAGCTACTAAAATTGGGAACAATTAATTTCAAGAACAACACCATTCAAATAAATTCAAACCCCATAACTCAGGAAATTTTCATCTCATTGTGCAGAAAAGACCATAACTAACATCATATCTTTTCAACGAAGTTGTGTTCTCGAAAATTGGATTATAATATATAGCAAATCTTGTTCGGGGAAAATTTCACTTTATTCTTTGCAATCAAGCGAAGAAATGAGTTCTAGCGCATGCGGAGTTCATTGAATTCAGACAGTAATCGTAAATGAATTTAAGCATTTAATTTCAACTTCAAAACTTATGAACAATTTTATTGTTTTAGATCCAGTAAACAAATTAAGCAGTCCTACTCTAAATCTACTCTACGAAGAAAAGAAATAAAAAATATAAAAGAAAAGAAAAGAAAAATATAATACAAAAGAGTCCTCACCTCCCGGTACTCACAGTTTAGATACTATCTTATTGTTGTATAAGCTTTCCACGGTCGTTTCTGTTTTATAGAGCTAGCAAAAAAGTTGGGCCCTAAAATTGAGGCTATAGTAGCGAATCCCTAAAAATTATGACGGTGCCTTCATATTGCGACTAGAAGTTATGTTGCGACAGAGTTTTGTGTCTTTGTTGCAAGTATGCAGTCGTCTGTTGCGACTTGAAGATCTTGTGCTCCTTCTTGCTTTAGTTACGACAACGTATTTTTGTTGCGACATTCTTCTTTCTTTTAGTTTGATAACTTTGTCGCGACAGAGTTTCCTTTGTTGCGACAATATTTTGTGCATTCCTCAAACAGTTATGTCGCAACATCGATAACCATGTCGCAACATAGTTTAGGTGTAGCTTCTGCAAGTTGGTGTCGAGACCCGAGTTTCCATTTTGCGCGGCATTTACGTTTTAAGTTATGTTGCATCTTTGTATACCCATTATCTACATTTTATGTCCACATTTCGAAAGTCACATCGCGAAGCGAGAGGCTAGTTGCCCATTTGTGCTAGACTTCTTGTCACCTTCGTTTTGATGTTGCGACATGGCTTCTTGAATTATTTGTCAATATTTCTTTATTTAAACCTAGTTTTTATGTCGTGACAAAGAGTCTTACAATGTTATTACTCGTTGTGGTGATGAGTTTGTTTATGTCGCGATAGAACTTCTTTGTATTGTGTTGAATTCTTTGTCGTGACCTGGAAAAGTTTGTCGCGACCTCGTTTCTCTGTTGACTTATTTGCGTATTTGTGACTTTATTATCAGTGTGACGGACTTATCTTCGGCAGAGTATATTGCAACTTGGGTTCCTTTGTTGCACCAAGCCAATTCAACAAGTGAGCTTCATTTGTCGCGACATAAATTTTCTTGTCGCGAATGAACTTCTTTTTTCAGTGCTCTCTTTTGCTCAACCATCTCCTCCATGTTGCAAGAGTCAGTGTTGCGACAGAGTAGATTCTGTCGTGACATAGATTCTGCCTTCTTTTTAGATCTTGTGTTGCGAAACAAAAAACATTGTTGCGACATAGTTCTCTAGCCATTTGCTTAGACGTTTGTCACGACACATTGAACTCTGTCGCGACAGAGACTGCTGCAATTGTTGTTTTTCTCTTCTTTCTTGTTGGAAATATCTCCTTTTTGAATTAACCCCTACAAAACACAAAGTTTGTAAATATTCCATAATTTGGCATTGAAATAGCTCTGAAAATATTAAAAATAAGCCATAAAAATGGATTAAAAATAGATGAATTTAAGACTCATCAAATTCCCCAAAACTTAAAGTTTTGCTTGTCCCCAAGCAAAGAAAAGAAGATTTTGTTTTTCCTCAAACAATTTAGCTTTATTTTTAAGGACATTTTTTTGTTTTGCACTGCAAATTTTTTTATTTGCAACTTGAATTGAAACTAGTCAATTGCAGCTTAGTTTCAAATTTAGTTTTTAGTTCAAATTTAAGAAAAAATTTCAATTATTGTCACAAACAAACTAATGAATTCTAAAATGTAAACAATTTAGTCAATTAATCATGATCTGCGTGTGTGTGATGGTTTTCTTTCCCTTCCTCCTTGGCAGGATTACCTAATCTTACGGGACTCTAGAGTGAGATTTACTTGATTTCTTTTAGCTCTTGAAGTCCATATCTTGTTTTTTATATTAGTCTCCACTAATGTAGGTAAGTGCCACCTTCAAGATCAATTAGGTCTTTTAGGCTTGTAAAGTTTGGCTTGGGTAATTGGGTAGATAAGTGGAGAATTTAGGCTAAAAATTTACCCAAATTTCACTCTTCAAGTGTGTATCTTTTCCTCTATCTTTCATCATTTTCTTTTCTACTAATGTCTGAAAAATATATTCCCCCAAACTTGTCCTTGATGTATCATACTGCATATTCTCAGCTTGGCATCTTCTAAGAGAGTCCCTTTTGCCTCTTTTGTATCTATTTTTGGGTTAGTGCAATGTCTTGTCTTTTTAGGCTTTCTACCATTCTTAGAGAACTTTGGGTTAGCAGCTCCCATACCAGTTGGCATTAGAGTTCTAGGTGTTGAAACACTCCTAAGAACTTAATTGTTCAAGAGAGGAAGGCCACAAAACAAAACTTAATCCCATTTGACAATTTACAATTTGACTTATTCTCTGCATTCTTTTTCATTTTTTCATTTGTTCTTTTCTTATTCCATCCTTCATCCTTGTTTTCCTTTCAAATCAACATAACATTCCCCCAAACTTGTCCTTTTATGTATTTTGGAGTTCCTGTCCTGAAACCTGGGCAAATAAGGGTTCTTTGTTGTAAGATTAGAATAAAGGAAGGGTTTGAGGCTTCTAATTGCTGTTTAAATGAAGAAACTAGACAATGTGGCTCAAACCTAGAACTAGAGTATATGCTTATGAATATTATGAGGGTAGGATTGAAAGACTCAAACTTCCAAGGATGGTCTATATCACTTCCTGTTAGTGGTATTGCCTAGGATTTCGCCTTGACTAATAGTCTAACAAGTTCTAGGACCTTGGACTGTTTGACTATGACTGAACCTAGACGACGTCCCTAATCCTTCATAATTTGTTAAGGAACATTTTGACCATGTGCATTGTTTTTCAGGACTTTCACTGACCTTATTGTTTATACAACAGTTTTAAAAGTCTTATTTGTGCTGTCTATTTAATACATTTTCTTAAATTTGAACCTTAAACTTCATTCTAGCTTTACACATGCAACTTTCTTTTCCAATTCATTGAGGTCTACTACAATTTCAAGTGCACTTATTGTTTGTGATGCTCCATTTCCCGAGGGTCTTGTTGACCACCGTCAACCTGCGGAAAACCTGTGTGTCTCATATCATGAGACCCATACATGAGTAAAATGGCCACGTTTGGCCCATACATTCATACTCACCAAAAGATAATCAACTATATTACAATAGTTTCACGAGTTGTTACATCACTCTTAATCAAAACATATATCAAAATTAAGAATTATAATACATGTTTTTCAAAATATATATAAAAGCCACATGTTGGCTTTCTTCTCAAAAGCGGCCTCTAGTGAGCGTCTCCTGAACACTCTGGCCACAGGAAATAATTTTCCTCGACGGGGTGAGCAGTACCCGATGGTGATAACCTCCTACATGGGTTACTCCCCACCCCTAAGTGCACATGTAATGGCAACTTGAGTACATTCAAGCAAATGCATGATCCTACTTGAATGTCTACATGCCTGTCAATGCCTGAGTCACTCAGACTCACTCACACATGTAACTTGTCATGTATGAGAATTATTTTCAAAACAAAAATATTTGTTTTACATTTAAAATCCTTTGGACATCCTCCGAAACCCTAGGACACACTCCGACCATGGGAAACCTCAGAATCTGGACATCCTCCGAATACTTGACATCCTCCGAGCATTGGACACCCTCCGAATATTGGACACCCTCCAAACACTGGACGTCCTCCGAGCACTGGACATCCTCCGAGCACTGGACATCCTTCGAGCATTGAACACCCTCCGAACATTGGACAACTCCCAATAAAACTTTTATCTTTACATTGGACATTTTTCGATTACTTTAAAATCATATGCTTAGCAGACGATGTCCCGCTCTGGCTTCCATCGACACCAACCAATGTCGATCACCATATCCCCATGATAATTTATCGAACACCAAACACGGTGCGATTTACCATAGTCAACACTAAATCTAGAATAGAGCCCAAACCATGCACTCACACCCGATGTCATCACGATGTACTTGTGCATACAAATGCATGATGTAATGCATTTATTTTATGTCACATGAATATTTATAAACTACATACAGCATAAACAGATTCACGGATGGTTATACCTCCTACACATAATTTGCATATTCAAATATCAGAAACAACACAAATTCGCTTTAAGGACATTTTGATTAGAAATAAGTCGAGGCTGTCCAAAATAGATTCCCAAAAATTCCGGCATTCGAGTCTAAGTTTTGGATTGACCAAACGGCCACTCACGGCCTCACACCATCCAAACCATTTTAAATGGATCTTAAGCCAAAAATAAACCAAGTAGGAGAAGACCCCTACCTCCCGGAGTTTGTTGAAACTTCACAATACCGGTACCCACGTGTAGCTCTTGCAGTGGGGACCAACTTTGCTTCTTGCCTCGCCGGAGTTTGATGGTCCAATCACCTGGAATTCTAGAGAGAAGGTGAATCTCTCTCTTTCTAAAAATCCATTTTCTTTTCTCTATCTTTTTCCTTCTCCCAAAACCGGTTGGGAGAGCTTGGGTCAAGAGGACTTGTCCTCTCATGCCACATGTCAAGCCACCATTGGTTGACTTGGATTTCCTTATCCACTTATCCCTCTACTTGGGGATTTTCATCAAATGGCATCATGCCATGTGTCCACCCATGGCCCACACTTGAGCTCATGTTTGACTAATTCTGCACATGACACGTGGCACCACTTAAGCCACTCAAAATATGCCAAGTGTCCCGCACTACCCTCGTTGCCTCGAAAAACGTGAAATTTCGACTGTCTCAGAATTTGACATAATTCGATGTGGTAGCTAGATTTCGAGAGATGATTCCAACGGTGAAGTCTGTTTCATCATCCGAGATCTAGAAAAATTCCGGATTTTGACCGAAATTACCATTTTACCCTTTTTTAGAAAATTAGAATTTTCTCGGGTTTTACATTGTTTGGTTATGAGGTTTGTTGTTGTGTTATTATAATCAAGTAAAAGAGCTCATTTGATCACGCATTCAGCTCAAAATCACACAACACACCAACAATTGTAATCAATTCATTTCAACCAAACATGATGCATCAAATTATTTGATCCAGGGAGTTGATTTCTTCTTTATTCAACTAAGCAGATGACAAAAATGAAGCAAAAGAAACTAATAAAAAACATGAAAAAATGCAAAAGAACACAAATTTTTGCATAAATTTTTATTTTATTCAGAGGAATGGCTTTGAGTACAAAGATGAGGAATTGGAGGAGGTAGTGTATTGTTCATTTTTTATTCCTTGCAGCCCTCTCCTTGGCTACTTCCCTCCTTAGATATTCTTCTACCTCTTCTACTGGGGTAAGTTCCTTTTTCCCTGATGTCCTAGGAGTTTTACCTTTTTGTGCTTCTGTACAAGGTGTAGAAGTGCCTACCCCAATTGAATATGGGTTAGTATAGGGTATAGGTGGGTATGTGACACCCTGGGGGACTATAGTGTAGGGTCTACAGTCTGAGATTCGGATTTGTGGCAGAGGTATCTTCTTCTTGATGGAAACTGTCTTCATAGCCCAGTCTAAGATCTTGGCATTGCTCTTTATAAGTTCTTGCTGCCTTATAGCTAGAGATTCCAGGAGAGTCCAGTTATTTTTAACCTCATAGCTCATCATGCGAAAACTCTGTTGGCAGTGTCCTAGACTGTTCATGCAGTTGTTATCTCTTTAATCCATGTTTGCCTTCAAGGCATTATCTCTATCTCTCAAGACTGTTCTCCACTTTGCGTCCTTTTTTTCTATTTCTGCTCTCCATTCTTCATCCATTTTCTTGAAGTGCACATCTTCCTAAGTCACGGTCCCTTCTTCCTAAGCTCTTGACAAAATACTCGTCACGAGGCACGGAGGTACGTGTCTTTAATCGATCATCTCTCTCATTCATCTCCTGCCGCATAGTCATCAACAATTTTATTAATTTTGATTGATTGAAATTTTGCCCAGAACCTTCAGCTTGTTCTTGATGAGTTTGTCTTAGCTCTAGGGATGCACTTAAGAATGGGTTTTGACTTCTCAGGATTTCTGGTTGCATTTGAATTTGGTCTTCCCATTGTTCTAGCTCAGTGTAACCTTCCTTCCTTTTTCCTTCTTTTGTTTCCTTTTCCTTACCCTTCCCTCTGTTCTTTGGTCATTTTTGTTATGCATTAAAGTCAAAGGGGCTGGGAGTAAGATTTCCTCGATCTAAATTCTTATGCTCACACCGCATGGATGTAGAAATTTGGTTATTATTCTTTGGGTGTAGAATCATCCCTGCATTTGCTCGCGTAACCTAAGATAGCATTTTCAATAATCTTTCCCACATTTATCTTGTAACCCTTTAGCAATGCATAAAGGAGGATTGCCTCCTATCTTCCAATTGCACTTAGATGCTTAGATGGCCTTAGGACAGAACTTATAAAGTAGAACCATACCTTGGCTTCTTCAGTTAAGTCTCCTTTGGCAATGGATCTAAAAGGATTTATCTTTGTCCCTCTCCATTACTTTTCCTAAGTGATGAATCTACTATTTTGCAGTGTTACGGTTTCCTTTTGCTTGTTTGTGAACGGACATCCTTTTGCACCTCCAGTTGAACAATCTATTTATCTTTTCTCTGTTGAACTCTAGCTATTGGCCTCTGACATATACTCTTTTTCCTTCCTTTTCCATCATGTTTGCATAGAATTCTTCCAAGTACGCACAACCAGGTTCCTTGTGTTCAGCCAGCAACTGGCATTCTCTCCTTTCCAGCACTTCAGCAAAAGGAGAGATAATGTTTTTGAACCCTCTTTCAGCAATGACGCCTCTGTTCTTCAAACTTCCTTCCATCAAAGTTGTTGCCTTTTCTGAAACTAAGTTCCTTGCTCTGGCTTCATCCGCTCGTATTTTTCTTTTTCTTGGCTCATCTACTGTCTGATGATTCTCTTCGTTGTCATCATCTCTTTTCTCAACTTGCCTATTTGTTACTTCAAAACCTTGCTCTATTTGATTCTCCAACTCAGTGTACTCTTCCATGACTTCGTGGAGGTTTGGAATCAGGGTGGTAGGATCATATATGGTAATGATAGGGTTTCTGAACTCTAGGGTTTTAGGGAGTGAGATGATAGAGACTTGAGTAAAGAAGCTGAGACGGCTGAGAGTTTATGAGAAAGGTGGCTATTCAGTTTTCAAAAAATTTCCATTTATAAGCCAACTTATTCATTGTGTGCTACATTGGTGTCGCGACAATTCTTTCAGTCTATCGTCTTTAATTCTCTATCGACATGAAGAATGCATCGCGATAGGTTTCAACGTATTTGTAGACAAAGCCTGAAAAATGTCGCGACACAGCAGAGTATGTTGCAACATTTCTTTCATGGCTATTTGAATTTATGTCGCGACATAACAGACTTATGTTGCGACATAATTTTCTTTTTCAATTTGCTTCCTAATTCAACTGTGTCGCGACAAAGAAAAATCATGTTGCGACACTTAACTGAAGTTTTCTGAAATTACATATTTCTAATTTTTGCTCACATAAAGCATTGAAAACAACCTATATCCACTCATACTCAATTGAACCTACATGTGAAAACTTGTTTAAACCATCAAAAACCTTTACTTCAAGTACTAACACTCATCTCAATTCTTAATTCAATATGTCTTACCCAGATATTCAAAATATGTTTTTATTCAAGCAACATAACATTCCCAAAACATTCAGATGTGCATTATCCTTAAACACAGGTTTAGGGAATTGGAATTACTCCCCCTTGTAGTAATTTTCTTCATATTTTCTTTTGGAAACAATTTGCTTCTTAAAATGGTTCTTCTTTGAATTTTTCTTCATTTTCCTGAAAGCAACAACAACTAAAATAAAACTACTAACAGATTAAACTGAAACATCAAATACTCAAAATTCTACTGAATAAATCAGACTAAACAAAAACAAAACAAAATTGAAAATTTCTATTGGGGTTGCCTCCCAAGAAGCTGCTTAGTTTTGTGTCCCTAGCTAGACATTTGTTGTAATTTGTCTTCTCTACAACATCCTTTGCCGTCTCCTCTGGGCCTCGAGCTTTTCTTCATCGTCTAGTCTCCATGCACAAGCTTGTCTCTATATTTTTCGCTCCTTGCACTGCCACCGCTCTCATTGCGCTTGGTGGGAGATCTAGATTGATCTTTAGTACTAATGGGAATGTATTTCTCGATTGACTTT
The DNA here is from genome assembly GCA_016808115.1 of Tetrastigma voinierianum. Classification (NCBI taxonomy): domain Eukaryota; kingdom Viridiplantae; phylum Streptophyta; class Magnoliopsida; order Vitales; family Vitaceae; genus Tetrastigma; species Tetrastigma voinierianum. The sequence goes on from JAEQBH010003972.1 coordinate 761,138, forward strand.
GCAAAGATAGTAATAACCCTCCTACTGGAAAGTCTCCAAGTTTTTCAATGTAGCATTGATATTTGTTTGATACACAGTTGTGTTAGCTTGGAAATTCTCAAGTTCAGCAAATTTTTTCTAATGCACATTCAGGATCCTTTTGTTTTTTGTCATGAATTGCAGCACCTGATCTTCAAAGGTTTAAGTTCTTTTCTTCCCTTGATACTCTCCTTGGTCATTCCTATGCCGTCGCTATGAAACCTGTGGCCGAGATAAGCCCGATGGTGGTTCTATTCATATCCGTTCCTCAAGGTGCTTTCCACCATATGAAAAAGCTTTCATGGCTTAGCCGGATCAGAAAGTGTGTAGGCAGGTTAGGGTTAGGCTTGAAGTGGTAACTTCTATGCTCATTCATATACTTTGTTTCAACTCGCAGGCTCTTCCTCATACCCCCCAACACTATTTCTCCTTCCTTCTCTTTACCGCCTCCAACTCATGTGTAGTGTGCATCCTCCTCTCATTGCTACCTCGCCTTGTTCATAACTACACTGCTTGGCTTCTATGGCTGTAGTTCATCCAATCCAATTAGATTCATTTCATCCCGTCGCTTCTCCCTAAAGATTCGCATGGAGTCTTCAGAAAGTTACATTTGGCAAGGCCTCGACAACTTGCCTTGCCTTCTTACACTTCTTTTAAACATCCACGCTTGGAGTGTATAATTCATGGCATGGTAGAAAATGTCCATCCGAAAGGTCGATCTATCCTATGCATAGGGCACCTCTCGAGCAATTCAACCTCTCCTATGTAAAGGTGTGTAGACTCTCATCCTCCCCGCTTGAACACAGATTTCTCTTTCTCTTTCTCCTCAAATGCTGAGTACCGGAGGGAAAAATCAAGCCATGAATGCCTCCACCCGCCTTCCCTGGGCATTCACCGATCCACTAGCAAAGTGAGTCAAAACCATGGTTGCCACGTCTCTCAATGAGAATGGGAAGCGTTGAAGCTTGATTACATATGGTCTTACTCCATTCAGTTTCACAGTGTTTGCCATCCTCATAAATCTCCCTAGGTGCTCATTTGGATCTTTAGAAGGGTGGCTTGTGAACTGGTGTTGTTGCACCATTGTAATCAAAGCCGGCTTCAGCTCAAAATTGTTTGCTTCAATGGGAGGTTGTCTAACTGCAGAGTACTCTTCCTGAATGATGGGCCTCCAAAATTCTTCCATTGTGTTAGGCCTCTAAAGTGTCTCTACTTCTTCTTCTTCTGGAATAGTCTGCAATCTTTCTATTTGATTATCCATACTTCTATCTCCAGTACTGGTAGCTTTCCTCATATTTTTCAAGGTTCTTTCACTTCGTATATGCAGGGGCAAAGAGTTCTCGTCCGATTTTCTATGCATTTAATATTTTCCTGAAAGTGGGAAACAAACTAAGATCAAATAGACTCAGTGATACCAAAATCAGATATTCATTAGGTTTCCAAAAGATCGTGAGCTTATTCAAATTCCACCATTAAAAATTGTTTTGCTGATTTTTGAAATTTTTGTAAAATAAAGAAAAATGTCCAAATTAGCATTTCTCTCTTTTGTCAGAATATTGATTTTTAAATTCTTTCTCTCCCCGGCAACGACGCCAAAAATTTGTTAAGACTAGATGATGTATACAAAGTTATGACACTATTACCAAAGGAATATTATCTAAACCCCGGCAACGGTGCCAAAAACTTGTTAAGACCAGATGATGTATACAAAGTTATGACACTATTACCTAAGGAATATTATCTAATCCCTGGCAATGACGCCAAAAACTTGTTAAAACCAAATATAACTTGTAAGCTCATAAGAAGAATAATTTTGTCACTAAACTCAATTAAAGATTTAATTTGGTCTTAAACCAAGTAGCGCAATGTGTCGCATAAGTAATAAAGTGGACCTATAAGTCCGAATATCATTCCCACAGAGATTGAAAAGAATTTAAACTTCAACTACCCCAACTACTCAAGTTCTACACTATTTGAACGTCTAGTTTAGAGAAAATTTAGTAACCTCATAAGAATTCTAATACATGGGATCCTACATTAAAATAAAGGGAAAATTTTAAATCCTAAATATAACCGGACTCAACTGCTGCATTATTGCCGAAGTAGAGTACTTAATTTACTACCGTGAAATTACTAATTTTTATCATAATCTAATTCTGATTTTCCTAGCTTGAATCGAATTCTGTTAAGAGTGCAGTGGTAGTATAGTTTGGATTCCTCCTTCCAACCATACATTTCACTCCGAAGCAGAGGTTCATGTTCATATTGAATCATGATTCTAATCACTACTGGGGAATTAGAATTTTAAGATCGGCATTTTCTTTCCCAATACTTCACCTACTTATGACTGCAGATTTCTTGCTTCCTAAGACAAGGCAATTGCTAGATTTCTACAAAATGAATGATGTCTCATCCTAAAGATCTGAAAGAGTTTTCTCTTTCCTTGATTAGATCTCAGCTAACATGGGATCAAGATCATTCCTAAAAACCAAGGAGAGATCTCTAATTGATTAAATTGATATATCACTCAACCTTTTCTCAAACTAGAGTAAATAGGATGCGATCAAGCAACCTTCTCGCAGTTTATTAGTTCTTCAATATATTAGTTCTGAGCATACCCCCAAGTAAATCGGTCAGGCGCTGAATCTCCATTCGGTTGGCTAGAGAGCCTCCTCAAATTAGACAGATAATAATTTTATAGGGAGAGTTACTAAATCGGGAACAATTAATTTCAAGAACACCATTCAAATAAATTCAAACCCCATAACTCGTGAAATTTTCATCTCATCGCGCGTAAGAAAGATTCATAATCTACAATATCGATCTTTCAATGAAGTTGTGTTCGAAATCGATTACAGATACACCGGTTACTTCATATGAAAATTCCACTATTACCGCAATCAATCAAGAAATGAGTTCTAAATTATCCGAGTTCATTGAATCTGCAGACAAGAATCGTAAATGAATTTAAGCATTTAATTTCAACTTCAAAACTTATGAACAATTTTATTGTTTCAGATCCAGTAAACAAATTAAGCAGTCTTACTCTAAATCTAATCTACGAAGAAAAGAAAATTAAAAATATAAAGAAAAGAAAAGAAAAATATAATACAAAGAGTACCTAACTCCCCGTGTACTCCGTTCAACCGATGTCGAATTTACTCATTTCGCTTCCGTAATTGCGGATATATAAAGCTCCTGTAAAGCTCAAATTCTAAAATTGAGTATGTGAATCCCAAAAATTACGGCCCCAGATGGCTCTTCTTGTCGCACAGAAGCAAGGCCTGCCGCAGTATGCAGTCATTCGTCAGCGACTAAAGATCTTCAGGCTCCTTCGCTTCTACCGCAGAACAACGCATTTTGGCCGCGATGCTCTTTTCTTTCAATTTGATAACTCCGTCGTAGAGCTTTGTTTTACAACATTTCGTGCATTCCTCAAATAGCGTCGCAACATCGATAACCATGCTCAGAACATCGTATAACCATGCTGCAACATAGCTCTGCAATTTCAAGAAGTCGCGTCGCACCAAGCTTCCATGTCACAGATAGCATTTCGCGAGTTATGCTGCAACACCGCCTGTATTATTTACTGCAGCAACCGTAAAGTCCGCCGACAGAAGTCTTCGCCATCGTGTTACCTTTATGCTTCTGCTTGATGTCGCTGGCTACGGCTTCGGGTGTTGTCAATATTTGCTGTCACCTAGTTTTTATGCTGCGATAAGAGTCTTCTGCGGTTCAACTTACTCGCTCGTCAGCGACACGCTTATTAAGAGGTCGCCAGGTAAAATTTTATAGCATTGTGTCACTCTTCGTCGTGACCTAGAAAATTATCGCAACCTCGTTTTCCGGCTCAAATTCATTTATGTGTTGCATTATTATCCGTGCTCATTAATAAATCCATCTTTCTTCAATGAAGAGTGTTTCAACTTAGGTTCCGAGTCAAGCACTGTGCCGCCTTCCACAAGTGAGTTTTACTTCGCATACACATAAATTTTCGTCGCAACCGAATCTTCTTCTTCGCTCTTATGTTTCAACCAAATTCTCCTCCATGTCAGCAAGATCGCTGTCATGTAATAAGCAGCAGATTCCGTCACTACATAGATTCCGTCTTCTTGATTTGCGACATTAGAAACATTATCGCAAATACGCTTCTATCCATTTGCTTAGATGTTATAGTTTGCGATAGAGACCGTCGTAATTGTTATTTTTCTTTTTCTTTCAAGAAATCTCTCATTTTTTACTAACCCCTTACAAAATGACAAAGTTTGTAAATATTCCATAATTTAGTAATAAAACAACTCCTAAAATACCAAATTAAGTTGGGTAGGTTAGATTAAAAATAGACGAAGTTCTAAACCTTGATTACATCACAATGTTTTACCCATTCAAACATTTTCTTTTAATAGAGCTCAATAATAAAATCCTCGATTGAGAATTTTCCGGGTCAGTTTTGTTCCTTTCGCAAAGGATCTTCTCCCTCCATATGGTGATGCATGACATTTCTCCATAATACTACCATGTTTGTCTCTCGAGATATCTCTGATCATGCTCTAAGCCCTCTTCATATAGTAATATTATCCATATATTATAATAATATGAATAAGTTCTCAATTTCCTCTGATCAATCGAATTCACATGGTTTAACTCCACAAAGCTGTAGTACTGAGCACACAAGATATCGTAGAGTGAGTACTTAATATACATTTTATTAGGCCATTATTAGGGAAGTAATTTCGCCATTTATGTTCCGAACACTTAATTTGGGGAGTATATCTAAGTGTATCATGACAGTTACTACCCTTTTATCCTTGATCTCAAGATTAAACTCTTGCAAAGAAGAGCACCCATCTTATTAGTCTTGGTTTGCATCTTCTTTTCCATTAGATATTTAATTATGAGATCAAATAGGGTATATAAACATGGACTCCACACATATAAGGCCCGAATTTTTCAAGGCAAACACAATTGCTAGCATTTCCTTCGTGTAGAGTAGTTCGTGTTTATTGAATGTTTTAGTCGCATAGCATATGGTCTTGAATATCTTTGGTTCTTCTGGTCTTCAATACAAATCCCATTGTACAATCACTGCATCACATAATTTCCTAAATTCACGCTTCCAAGTAGGGTTAATATATTGGAGCCGATACTACACTGATTTGATTTCTCAAATGCAATCTTCCATATGATTCATCAAATCAAATTAATTTTTCAGTTAGTCACACAATGGTCCTGAGATTTTGAAAATCTTTGATGACCTAGAAATCTAGCATGTCCTAGGAAGCTTTTATTCTTCTTCCACTGCAGAGGTATGAGAGTTTAGAGAAGGAATAATTCAGTTGTCTACTCCAATCCAAATGGGCCAGAAATCTTATGCTCCAAGACAATACCTTAAGTTATCATGAAATAGCATTTTTCCCAATTTAAAGCTAGATTCTTGCCCTGTACTAAGTAATTGCTTCTAGTTTTTCAAACAATCTTCCAAACTCGATCCATATACCGAGAAGTCATCCATGAATATTTCCATAACCCCACCAAGTCGTAAAATATAGATATCATACATCTTTGAAAGGTAAGGTGAGCATTGCATAATCCAAATGGTATCCTTAAAGGCAAGGTGCTATAGGACATGTAAATGCTGATTTCTCCCGATCCTTCAGTATATCGTAACTGGTTATAACTAGAATACTCCATCAAGAAAACAGAATGGGAGGTTCACAACTGTCCAACATCCTGGTCAATGGGAGGATAATGGTCCTTTATGGTAGCAATGTTAAGTTTCCTGTAGTCTATACACACTCTCCATCCTATCATAGTTCTTGTAGGAATCAATTCATTCTTCTCATTTCTAATCACAGTGAATCCTCATTTCTTTGGAACCACATGTACTGGGCTCACCCAAGGACTGTCTGAGATTGCATATATGAAGCCTGCATTTAGCCATTTAAGTACTTCTTTTCTGACCACCTCTTTCATTTCTGGATTCATCCTTCTCTGATGTTCTATAAAAGTTCTAGCATTCTCCATCGTGATCTCAGATATATCGAGGATCTGATTCAGATTAAATCTTCTATGTAATTAAGCCAAGGCTTCTTTATATTTTCCAGAGTCTCTAGCAAAGGTTGTTTTCCAACCTAAGTTAATCTAGCCGAAATGATAACTGCTTTTTCCTTTTCTCGGCTGCAAGGAACGTGATACTCTTAAATGTTCAGCAATTCCTTGAGCATAAACTCATGAACTTTTTTGTTTTTTCTCTTTCTTCTCGCAACTTTTCTTCATAACCAAGCTGACTTTTCTCGCACCAAGTCCAACACTAATACGAATCTTTAATTTAAAATTGGAGTTCAGAATTTCAACTTCAAGATGCTCAAGATACTGGAAATTCATCTCTACTCATTCAATGAATTCTAAAATTACAAGCAAGTAAGGTCTGTGAACTGAGCATGAATTTGTTTCTCGCAATTTCACAACAAGATTTACTGAGATCATGAAATAATCAGGATTGAGATTGAAGTGCATTGTTTTATCTCCCACTCCTTGGGAGTTAGTTCCTTTTTCCTACATCAATCACGCTCGCTAAGTTAAGAATGCCTTCCTAATGTTAGTGACTTGTTTGTCTTTCTTCATATTAATGACCACAAAGTACACTGGAAAGACAAACGTCCCCACTTTGATCAACACATCTTCATGATGCCCGTGATGAGCCAATGTTTTGCTCCCGCCATCCGTAGGTTTATGGTTGTGGGGAGAGCTCCCCCAAACTTCAATCTGATAAGCCAGACAGAGGCATCAAGTTTATGCGGTCCCAGACCAAGAAGACATCAAAGGCCTCAGGCCGCCAAGATTCCCAATTTTGGTATGGCTTAGTGAAGCTTCGCCAGATCCTCGCATTTTCCTAGTAAGGTCTCTAAATTACCGTAATGCAAAGCTGTTGTGAGAGCCACTGCCATCCTTCCTCGCAATCTTTCTTTATAACAGTATTCTTTCTGTGACTTAGAGCACAGGCATTCAGTTAATGCTTCGTAGAGAAGGGAATGTTGATTCTATTTTCTTAAATATTAAGAATCTCTAGAGAACCGCTCCTCTAGCCTTCCTTTCGCAATTCTTTGAGTGGAAATGGAACCCGGATCATAAGTTTAACTTTTCCTTTCCCTTTCCTTGCTAATTGGCCGCATTTATGCTGTTCCTCTGCTTCAGTAGTTCCTTAACCGTGCTACTCAGTTCTCCCATTCTCGCCGTTTCTTCCTCAATGTCTCTTTCACCCTCATCTCACTAGTCAAGCCTACCACTTCCGTAATTACCTATTACATCCCAGGATTCTTTCTAAAGGCATTAAAATGAACTGGCTCTTTCCGAACAACTTAGCCAAACATTTCTATCCGTATCTCCACAGATTCTTCAAAGAGGCATTCAGAGTTTCATTTCAACATACTGATTTGCTCGAAGTTTTCAAGGTTAGAAAATCTCCTTTTCATGAAGATTCAAAATCAGAGCTTTTCGCCATGAAATGTAGCGATTTAATCTTCAAAGGATTGAGTCTTTTGACCCCCAGACTCTTCCTCTATCATTCCTCTACTATCAAGCTCGAACCCGGGTCGAGCATAAGCCACAGTAATTCATTCAAAGCCTATCCCGCCGTGCTCCTCCACCATATGAGGCGCCATGGTTCCTCGTGTTGTGTATAGTGTGTTGGCAAGTTGGGGTTAGGTTTATGATAACTTCGCCATTCATATACTTAGTCTCCTCAACTCGCAGGCTCTTCATCAACTAACCCTTCAGCACTCCTTCTGATTCTTTCTTCTACTACTCCTATTTCACTTGCAAAGGTGCATTCTTTCTTTCATTTCTAGTTTGTTCATCATCGCTTCCAAATTTTGCTTTTGTGAATATGCTATTCCCATCGCCCACAAGACCATTTCCCTTCAACCCGCCTGCTTCCTGCTTCGATGAGTCATGGAAGCTGTACTGCAAGGTCTTCAACTCATTTTCACTTTCCGGTATTTCTAAAAAGCTCCACAACAGATGCATCAATTATACCCTTGGAGGTACATCTAGAACATAGAAAATGTCCATTTGAGTGCGTATCTATCCTACGTACAGGCATATCTTCGTAGAATTTCTAATCTTCTCCATGCATCAGAGACTTTCCTTCCCTTGCTGAAGATGATTATTTCTCCTTTTCTCCCTAACAAATGAGAGTCGGGAGGAAAAATCAAGCCATGTAGGCCTCCCACCAATTCCTTCCCAAGTGGTCATTGATCCCACCGGCACTGAGCCAAACCATGTTGTTATACAGATCTCTAATTGAAATAAAGAGTCAGTTTACTACATATGGCTCCACCGATGTTTAGTTTCACTATGTTTGCTATCCCATAGAAGCTTCCCAGCAGCTCATCGGGATCTGCAGGGTGACCCGTGAACTCCGGTGTCGCGAACCATAAAGTAATCACTGTCAGCTTCCAAATTTCAAAATCAAGGCTTTAATGTGGAGTGTCATTTCACCGTGAAAGTACTCCTCTTGGATAATAGGCTTCCAAAATTCCTCCATAGTAATAGGTCTCTGATTTCTCTCTACTTCTTCTTCTTCTTCTGGAATAGTCTACAATCTTTCTCTCGATTTATATACTATGATTCCCGCAGTGATTCTTCTCCGATTCACGAGAGGGTTCTCTTCACTCTGTCTGGGTAGGCAACAACATCCGCTTCAGTCTTCTAGTGCATTTAAATCTTCCCGAAGGTAGTAGCTATCAAATGGATCAAATGAGTCGTTGATATCAATAAGTATAAATTTTTTTAATGCTTCCAAAAATATCAGTAGCTTATTCAGCCACTGCTGTTGAAACTGTTTTTGCTAATTTTCTGAATTTTTGTAAAACAAAAAAAAAAGTCCAAATTAGCATTTCTCTCTTTTGTCAGAATATTGATTTTTAAATTTTGATCCCTAAGAACGATTTTCAAAAAAACTTGATTGACTAAAATCAGATAGATACTAAATTTCGCTATTATTGATTAAGACTATATGCTATCCTCTAGCAATAAAGGCAATTCGCGTAAACTCGTTTAGACCAAGTGTAATACAAAATTCTCATAATAGTTCGACCGTCAATGACTTTCTTAAAGATTGAGTGCCTGTCTGGTTGTTAAAGGTGTACGTGTCGTATAAGTAATAGTAAAAGTGGACCCTTAAGTCCCGATATCGCTCACACAGAGATTAAAGTTAAAATTTAAAGCTCAACTACCCCAACTACTCAAGCTTGGTACTATTTGAACTCCATTTGTAATGTTTTTGTAGTTCCAACTAAGAATTCCACTATCTAAATTTATACATCTATAATAAAAGAAAATTTTAAAATCTTAAATATAAACTTGACTCAACCGCATTATTAATGAAGTAGATAGATTGTATTTCATTGCTGTGAAATTATCAATTCTCGCAACATAATACTTACATTCTATCATGAATCGAATCTAAATTTGGTTAAAGAGGTAAGGTAATACTTCTTGATTTTCCCTTAACCATACATTTCAATCGATTAAAGAGTCGCTGCTCATCTCTAAATATGTATCTAACTACTTACTGTAATCGAATTTCTTTATAAGATCCGCATTTTCTTTCCAATACTACATAATCGTATTTTTCGACTAGTGATTATTTCCAAGACAGGCTATTGCCGCATTTCTACAAATGAATGATGTCCATCCGATATTAAAGAGTTTTCATTTTTCCTTAATTAGATCTTGCTAACACACAAGATCATTTTCCGCATCAAGGAGAAATCTCTAATTGATTGCTGAGGGATTACTAAATTAATTTTCAAACCATGAGTAAATTTAAGGATTATCTAAGCAATCTTCGTAGCTCATTAATTCTTCATCATTAGGCCTCAGAACATACCCTAAAGCAAACTACATCCATGCTTAGGAATCTCCATCCGTGTCACCGTAGGCCTCCTGAAATCGTGCCAGACAACCATTCTGAACAGTATAAGTTACTAATATTGGAACACCACTTCATGAACAACACCATTCAAATAAACTCAAAATTCAATCCAATAAATTCTCTTTCTAATTGTGAAGAAGACCATAACTAACATCGATCTTTCCTGTCGTAAGTCGTGTTTCTCGAATCGAATCACAAAGGAACACCGAAATACCGATCGTGAAATTCTGTCAATGTAACTCGTAATTAACTAAAAGAAATGAATTCAAGCTTTATCTAGACCCTCATTATTTAAAAGTAATTTTAATTGATTTTCAATTGAGTTTCAACTGTACTCCCTAAGATCTATTGTTTCAAGTCTTGTAAACAAATGAAAATTCTACCCTATGTCTAATCTACGAAAAAAAGGAAAATATAATACAAAAGAGTCCCCGCCTCCCTGCATGCTCTTATTTTTCCACGACTCACCACCTCACTTTCCCAAATTGCTTCATTTCTTAGATAGAGTTCTTAAGTTTTGGGGCCCTAAATCTCTTAGGTCGATTATGATCCTAAAATTTCATCTTATTGTATCTCTCCGTCGCAACCTCGAAAAATGTTATTGCACAAAGTTTTAATTCCTTATCGTAGGTCTCTCGCTGCAAAGATGCAAAGAATCTGGGTCGCGACTCGCTTCCCAGGTATGCATCCTTCTCGGATTTAGTCAGACAAGTTTCCTGGTCGCAAATGTAATTCTTTCTTCAAAGATATTCATTTCAAGGCCGCTGGCCAGACAGTAATACTGAATAGTTGAGGTTGCCACATTAACAATCGTGTCGCAACATCATTTACGCAGTAAATTTTCAAATTGATCACGACTCCAGTTTTTATGTCGCGACAACATGTCTCGCTGGTTCGCAACAATGTTTCCGTATTGTCGCATTTCCGCCGCGACCAGAAAATTCGCCGCGACAGAGCCTTGCCGCCACTTAACCCGATTGGCCGCAGCCTTCCTTTCGATGTTAGTTTACATAGTCTCGTGTCAGAGGATGTTTGTGACTATGATCTAGCAATCAGTGTCGCGACAAAGATCTATACTTTCTTGTGGAATCATTGTCACGACAGAAAAGTTTGCCGCGACCTTGCGACCTCAGGTTCGCCTTATTTCCGTGTCACGCACTTTAAAACTCGTCGCAACATCGAAACCTCTTCAGCCAAGTATGTCGTAACATTGAATTCTGCTAGACTGCCAGTTCACCAAGTAAGCTCACATGTCATGACCTTATTACCGTCAGTGATGGATACTTTTCTTGTATTACTCTCACTCTTAGAAGTGATGACTCGTTTTTTCTGCTTTCAGTCGCGATAGTAGAGCTTCTATGTTGCGACAAATTTTCCCGATAGTCAGCATCCAAATTACAAACCCATCGAAGATTAACTTTCTTTGTCTTAGCTGACTAGAGTAGATTTTCCATTTTTTAGTTGAGACACGCTCGTCTCAGGTTGCGACATAGCTTCTTCTTCTATATTCACCCTTGTGCTGCAACATAGAAATATCGTCGCGACGCATTTCCCAGCTACTGGGCTGGATGCTTTGTCGTGACACATAGAATTCCGTCACATGCAGACCGTTGCAATTGCTTTTCTCTTCTTCTTGCCGAAATTTTCCTTTGATTAAACCTCGCAAACAGGTGTTAGGTGAATACTAACTATACTAGTATTAAACTAGATCCTAATATACTAAAAATAAGTTAGAAAAATGGATTAAAAATAGATGAGTTTAAGACTCATCAGTAGTTGTTTCTCATAAGAGCAAGATGGAGGTATCTCCTGGTGTAGCCCAACCGGCGAGAAGATTTCGCCTGCATCGACATGCCATACCTAATAGTTCTAAACATATAAGCGTGACATCAGTCCGCCGACTTCCTAATCAACTAAGCGTATATTTGTGCCAGGTCAACTAACTCTCCGACGTATGGTCATAAGACCTACATTTACAATTGACATAAAAAACTTTATGAATATGAATGAAATTACTATGTAACCATATACTTTTACATATATCATTACTTCCGATCAAGAGTTTGTGCATCCAAAATGGATTTCGATGGAGGAGTACACCGCACAGTTATGCACTAGTGTCAAAGGTAGATCACCACACTTAATGGAAGATCCGCCTGCTTCGCCTATTCAGCTCAACCGCAGCTCAATCGGTAATCCATCATCGAGCCTTACCGGGTCTCCATCGATGACATCGAAGACCGCCATCATGTAAGGTGATGAGCGACGGTGGTGTCGATATGCCGATCGCCCAAAATCGGTCGCCCACGTGAAGTCTCTCCTAAGACGCCATAATCGAATATAAATAAACAAAGTAAGTAACCTATCGATGTGTTGTATGTAATAAAAAAATTACAATTCGCATCGCACAATACAAATCACACACCGTCAGGACTAAGCCGGCTAGCATAACTCGCGATATGTATATGCTAGTACGCACCACCCCAACTATAAGTCGCAATATGCGTCAAATCTCGCAGTAATGGGAGAAAGCACAGATGAACATGCACTCCCTTCTTATTCGCAAACAAGAAGGATCCCATCACGCTGGTGATGAAACGACGCTGAGCTAAGTTTAAAGCACTTTCATCTACATCGTGCGCCGGGTTGATAATCGGTCAAATAACCAATTTGAGGATAGGATCCTTCCGAGAGCATCAGCGCTGGGTGACACCGGAGCGTACCTCCTCGCACAATCCACAGTGACTTGTTGCATCCTGCTGACGCCGGGTCCCAGCCGACACGCGAGGCTGATGATAGCACATCCTCGTAACGTGATCGCCATCTCTCCGACAAAGTACATGAAATGTGTGCCTCTGCTCGCCATCTCGACGAAACAAGTGATAAGTACACCGATTTGCGATAAAGGTCGTGAGTGGGTATACAATTATAAAAATCTCGCATATCATGGGCGATCAATGCGTATATCCATCCTCCACATATGCATCAGAAGGCCATTTGCCGCCGAGGGTGCAGTACTTTCAAACTACAAGCAACGAAGAAACAAAATCATAATTGATTATATATAAATTACATGTTACAACTAGAAATATTAATTGATAAGTAATAAAAATACACACTGCTCAGATTACTGCGCGACCGTGTCCGTCTTACCAAGACAAATGGATCCAAAGGATCTCGCATCATGAGTTTAAGCAAAGATAATTATTAATAAAACACATTGAGAAATAAGATCAACATAATTAATGGCAGACAATCACAACGACAATGAATTAAAATGTAGAATGATCGATGTCTCATTTACTTAATATACAAGTACTTATAATCCAAGAAATACATGATTTGTATGATGGGCAGCATATATAAAGAATCATAATTCTCGAGGCACCAAAAAGACCACCTATCAGGACTATGTTTGCACAACCCACATGTAATAGTAGTTTTCTCCTTAATGTCATATTTATTATATAGCACGGTAAGATTTGGGGACGCTCCATTGCCTATGTGTTTCATTAACTCGAGAGGTACAATCGTAGGACCATCATAAAGAGGTCATTCATCTTCATTGAATATTAGATGAAACAAGCTATGCTCATGGGTCATATAGCATGACCACGTAGAGCCTGAATAAAGAATCAAACTAACAGGTTGATGCCGATGAGCGTTACCATGATACGCTGAAATCCATAGATTAGTGTCTTCCGTATGTGCATTTTTTTTGTCATGTGTTGGAGGCGATGCTCAACCACCTCAATCCTGAGACATAAATCGCCCCGTATGTAATCGTAAAGAACAATTTTCATCGAACTAGCTTTAACAACATGACTCTGAATCTGAGCATCAACACATGGAGTGAACTACTCATCAGATGCCAATCTATTAAAGAATCTGTTCCTTCTTGCAACAAAGCAGTAACCGTTAAGGCGAAGAAGGTCAATCAGATTTCAATGCAAAGGAATGTTACGGTTCTTTAAGAACATTGTTAAATACCTTCGATGATATTGGTCAAGCCATTATCCCATATCTTCGACCTCCATCATGGAAAGTGCCCATAACTAAAAAGGATTCCCTCTAACCATTTATAGTTTCAAAATTAATTCTCCCAATTATAGTCATATGCTTATCGAATTTGGGCCAGATCATTAAAGCCGCCTCCGTATACCAAATTCTTCAAGAGTTTATCTGAACCGGTCATAAATTGTTTGTAATATGACACATGCAACCTCCGTGATAGCATGGCACCCCAACTACATGAAGATTTTCATTGCCGCCTATGACATCAGATGTCCGCGCGATATACCACAAATCTCTCGTCCGCGGTTACTCTATTTATGATACATGCCAAAAGCCATCCCTAACTATCATTATTCTCGCCTTCTGTAATAGCAAATGCCAATGGAAACAACTGATTATTTCCGTCACACCTCATAGCAATCAATAACGTGCCTTTATACTTCTCATACAAATGTGTACCATCAATACTCAATAGGGACGACAATGTTCGAACCCTTCAATGTGATGACTTGGAAATGACCAATATTTATTAGAATATCTCAAAGAAGTTTGCATATTTATGGCTGGTACCGTTTCTTCAACATAACACATTCAGATTTGGGTTTCGTCGTATGGCTAAGAACAAACGTGATACCAGATATGATTGAGAAAAGTCACTAAATAATTGTCTAAGTGCTGGCGTTTTCCATCCAATGCCTTTGTATGATATTTCATCCCCATTTCTCCATCACACTCGCTGAATAAAGAAATTTAGTCAATGTGAATTGTGCCTTAATTGTTACTTTGATGATGGAGGTTAAACTAAGTTTGAGTCCAATTGATATAACTTGGCTTCAAGCAAGGATTGATACAAGTATGCGAATTCCTTTATATTTATTGATAAGAATAAGCAAGTATCTTTAACAACCATGGCACAAAGCTTCGCATAGACATTGACATTCTTCTCGCCTTCTACATTTAAAACGAGAGCAATTTTTAGAGGATGCAAATAATATAAACTTTGTGCTTTAATTGAGTAAATCTTTGTAGCCTCTGCAAATCATATTTAGAATTAAAACTTGGCTAACTACAATTTTCCACTGAATAATCGTCAGATGTGCACCTATAAGGAGTCCAACCACTTGAAATAGCATTACCTAAGTTTTCAACATGTTCAAATTATGTTATAGTAAGTGATGAATAGAGATTGATCATATATCTAGTTCCTCGATCTTGAGTTTATTTGATACATCATAAGATATAGACATATATCCTCGCTTCATTCTCTAAAACTTGTTAAATAGAATGATGATACATGTCCATCGCCTGAAGGATAGCGTTCCATTAGATTCATTATCAACATATTCATCAGCTTCTTCATAAGTTCAGTCTTCATCATCTTCATATACTCCAAAGATCCCAGATCGATCGCTATCAGCCCACAATCGCCGTCAAATTCGCAACATTATAAATTGTCGCAACCAGAATCTATACGGCCACCCATAGACGATTCATCAGGGCCACCGAACAACTTCACAGGCTAACTGATCTTCTCAATGCTAGTTTGTTAACCATGCTCAACATTCGGCATAACCAATTATTATCCATATTGGAAAAGGTTAGAACCCATTTCCACTTTTAGGGGATACTTACAATCGGTGACCACTCGAACCTTGTTTGGCAATGGCTGTCCTTGAATATATCATATCAATTTGTCTAAATCGCGGTGGTCTTAACGAAAGATCCAAAGACACACAATGCCTTGTTCCCACATATTTGACATCTGTTTTAGTCCTTAATATATTTTCATTGCAGAAGATATTACAGGAATAGTTGAAACAGTATATATCATCAAAAATGGTCCCAAATGAATTAAATAATATAAGAGGTCATTATCTCAATGATTAATAGGTATTCATGGATGCCATTCAATCTCCTTGTTTAGCCAATGAATCATTTCATAACGTGCTTTTACCACCAACTTTATCACATCATAAAGAAACAATCACCTCTAAAATAAAAAGATGACATTTCAAATTGTCCTCATTTTAAATTTGAGTAAAGCTAATTAACTCTAGAATTCATTGTATTAACTCTTCCTTTAAAAAGAAAATAAAAAGAAAGAAATGATACATTACAGCATGGTATTTGCACTGCGCTGAGGGTAGGGTTTTTTCTGCTTCTCTTTCCTATCATCTACACTTTTGTTATGGTTAGGCACAATAAATATAAATAGAGGTGAGACAAAAATTGAAATTTGTGTTTAATATTATTTTGTTCTAGTGAGGAAAAAATCTTCCAAATTGCGTTATGGTAGTCAGTTTCATACCTAAATGGTTTGAAGTTGCTTTGATTCTAAAATCCAAATAGTGAGAAATATTTGACTTTACTTGGGCTTCTTTATTTTTCTAAATTTTAGTTCCAACTAATTAAACTATGTTATTTGCCTTGCTATTTCTTGTCACATGTGTTCTAACAAATTAGTTTTTTCAGACAGTAATATAGCTCTAATGTATTCTGGTGCACAGTTAGGCAACATGATTTTCTCGTGCAATGTGCCAAAAGAGTTGCGAATAGTGTGCTTGCATCTTACATTGATAATTTACTTCATTTTACCGAATATTTCATGGTTTGTATTAAAAGCTAAATACTTGGAATAAAAAGTTGTGATTTGTTATCAGTGATATTTGGATTTTTAATTATAATCACTGCGCACAGAGAAAGATGATATAACTAATTATTCTCTTGATATATTGCTGAATAGGATCGCCTGTTTGGGTACTAGTTTGGTATTTATTAGCATCGAAAGCCTAAGTGCACTTTTACGGATGTTAGAGTAGAATCTCACATCTGATTGAAAGGTTCATATAGCTTAAAAAATATTTTTTAGGAAATTTTAGGTTTCATCATCTACGTACTAATAATTTTGAATATAGTTAATACTTTAATATCTTCTTCTCGTTTTAGTGAAGCTGCATTTTTACATAGATTGGGAAGTCAGACAAGAATTCACTTTATTAGACTATTTGGTGGGAAGGAATGTTAGAAATTTTTAATCGATATGAATCCAAGCCCAATTCAGGCTCTTCTCCTCCAGCCACCCAGTTCAAGAGAACAATCAAGTTCTGATGTTTCAATTAGTGCTATTTTGAGTCTATTGTACACTTTGTACTAATCATCTCATTCGTCTACACTGCACATTACGTTCCTGCTTGTTATTAACGCATTTGCGGTTATTTTTAAAGTTTATGCAAAGGCAAACAAATGAGTCAATTAACATTTAAGAATCTTAAGCCGAACTCAAAGTTGCAGTCTAGTTAGATGGTGCTAGGGTCACAATATTATTAGGCAGAGGTTAAAATATAAGAATTTGGTCTCAATGCCAAAATTCCTACAAATAATTCATAATTCTTTCTGTATTTTCACTCACTTTTTTCGCTTCCGAATTCGCAACTTCCGAGTCTCTACTTTATCTTCGTAATGAGTCGACTCAAATACCCCATGAGTTTAGCTTGCATAAACTACAAAAATAGCCACAAATGCGATTAGTAGTAAAGCCTGACCTGACGTGCCACTCAGGTTAATTGCTGATTAGTACACAAAAAGTGCCTAAAACCCGCAATAAATGTGGCTCAAAATAGCACTAATTTGGTACGAATTAATTCTCAACTAATCATTACTGTTAGTCCTTAGCAATGACAAGAAAGAAAGAGAGAGCAGACAAATTCATATGTCTACAAAAAATAGTATTTTAAAGAATGCAAATGAGCAATGCCTAACCTCGCATGAATCACCAAGACTCTTTCTGAGAGCCATCCAAACATTTGAGAGGAATTGAGCTGTCGCATATGGCATCTAAGCTTCAAGAGCATCCAACTCAAGAATCAATGAAACTTCCACCAAAAAATCTGGTGAGCTTATATGATCGGGCCAAGACACAGAACCGGCTAACCTGCACTCTCCCCCCAACCAAGCTACTGTCATAACCTAGAACATTTACCGACCTAAATAAATCAAGATCCACTCTTATTCCACAATTCCTTTTTTTTTTTTTTTAGGGGTGCAATGCTGAGGAATCGACTTCACCAAAGTCCATGTAACAGGGATCCACCGATGACTCCCAACCAATTAAGGCTTAGCATAAAGCCTAAGGGTCTTTCAACCACATCCTTTGTGGCCTTACCTGGGTACTCCAAAACTCCAGACTACAACCCGCTAAACCTCACCTATCCACTCATGCAGCCAAAGACTAAGTCTCGTGACTTCAACCAACCGGGGCTTAGGCACTGTGCTTTCAAGACTGTCGTATAAATTCTCTGACCATGCTCTGCTTCATGGAAGGCAAATGTTTTCTTTCTTTCTTTTCTTTTTGTTTTTATTTTTCATTTCTTTTTATTTTGGAAGACTTCATTGGTCTTCTTTTCATGGGGATCCTTAACCTATTCAAAGTGGCCAACAAAACTAGGTCAAGTTATTGTAAAGGCTTAAGATTAAGCCAAAGATGGTTTAAACCCAATGTAATCGTGTATGGTTAGCCAAAGGTGGAAGAAAATGCTGAAAACAATGACTTGGTATATTACTTAATCATGCATGAAACGACCAATATTAATAGAATTGACAAAGGTTTCGCTTTTTTAACTTCAGAAGCAGTAAAATACAAAAATTGGTGTGATTTCAAGCCATAAATGTGGAGTCAGAGCAAGTTATGTATAAAAAGAAATGCAACTAGATTTTTTAGCTTTATAAACAAAACTAATAGCTAACAAAAAAGGGGGAAACAAATGCTTCTGAGACATAAATGGGCTTTGTCGAATATAAACAAAAAACGTGAATATAAAAGCCACTTCCTCAAAGAACTTTTAATGACTATGATTTAGTTATGATTTAACCTCAAATTCATAGGACCCACCTTTCATTTTCTCGCTCCACTCTCTTCTGCTTTCCGACCAGAATCCTGTTCACAGATTCAGGTTTGAGTCGACTCAACAATTTGGCGAGTTTAGTCGCATAAACTATAAAACATATTACAAATGATTAGAGGCAAAGTCGACCTTAATGTGCCAATCAAGTTAATTGGGTTGATTAGTACATAAAAAGTGCTCAAACCCGCAATAACAGGCTTAAATACACTTCCTTCTCTCACTGCACTAATCAACTCCCTTACGCTTCCAGCGAAGAACAATGACAGCTTTCTCTAACCAAGCCTCTAATTAAGGCTAGGACTTTAACATGAATACTTAAGCTTAACCATCCGGATGTGGAATGCTCTAACAACATTGGTATCATATTTATTTTTCCTCGACTTTATTAATGACCATCAATCTTGAATTGGGATTTCATTATTCATTAAAGGGCTTCAAGAGATATCATTTATTCAATTATTCTTTCCATGTGATAGGTTTGAAATAATAAATGAAATTAAGATGATAATAAGCCCAAATCGCTAGATTAAAATTGGGGCCTGCAGATAGCACAGGCCCTTAATGGTATCCTCAAAGGTGTGCCTTTCAAAACGAGGGCCCACCACTTCTTTAAAAGCGTCGACAACCCAAGGAATCAGACAGGGGAAAACACCCACCTCCAATTAATCGGGGAAATAAGATATCACCATTACCCTTAACATCTCATTAACTCCACTCACTGCAAGGAAAGAAAAAATCTCCTACCCAATAAGAGAAATATCATATTTCATCTTCAACAGAGAAAGACAAGAGTCAAAGGTCATCATCCAACTAGGAAACATACTATTCAAGATCATAATCCGACAGAGTTGTCATGATCATACATTATAAATACCGCCACCCCCATAAGTGAAAGGTACGCAGACACAGATAGAAAATTCATTCCTAAGGCTGATATTCTCTTCCCCCTGAAAGTTAACTAATCTCTGGTGAATCTGGAGAGGCAACAAAGCAGCCTCTACATATCCTTTGCTTTCTTGCTTTTGGTAGTGAGTCCACTGATGCGGTTAGCGGGACTGGCCTGGAAGAATCTGGGCATCAGCCAAGCCCGCCTCCGGCTGAAAAGGCCATCAAAGCAGTGGCGCCGTCCGTGGGAACATGAATTTTCTAAGAAACACCTTCAGCCAGACGATGGTATCAACTTAACACACAAGCGTGAGCAACGCTTCAATCCTCCAAGGATGCAAGACCAAACAAAGTACTGGGTGATAGCGCGACCTGAAAGCGCTTAGACAAGTGGGCAGTTAAGATATTTAGGTGGAGGCGCCCGCTGGCCACCAACCAACATCACGAAAGAGTCGAACAACTCACTGCAAATACATACACCCCTAGAGATATCACAGTCTAAAGATCAAACCTCAGCAACAGAAGAGCAACACTGACCCCTATCGAAGGCTTTGACAGAGAAGGGGAAACTAGCCATTGTGGAGCATGATCTCTTACCAACCCTAGAGAGGATCGCAACGGCAGAGGTCGGGAGCAAAGCGTTCAAGGACATCCAAAGAAGATCAACCACATGAAGGTAGCAGTAAAGGGCTGAGCTCCAGTCTCCATGGACGCTCTAGTGCAACAAACTGAATCTCCATTCACCACGGGAAGTCGCACTTTCCCTTATGGGCGGTTCAGAATGTCGCAGATCGAGACGCTCACCCGACAAAAGACCCCATGTACCACCTAATACGCACAAAACTGATGGAACTACATGGATATCAGGACCTCAGACGGCGAGAGCCTGCCACCACCTCCACCCAAAGATTGGCCCGGTCATCAGACCTGCCGTTTTCCACGCCCCACTGAACATGGTTCATCATGATCCCGCTCCAATTTACCTTGAGTAAGACGGATGGTGAGTCAGTTACCACCTTCCACCATAAAACAAAGCCCAAGAGTTTTTTTCCTCCCATATCAGTATGTTCAAAGGTTTAACACGGAGTCGCTAAAGGTGGCTATCCTCGACGAGAAGTTCGCCGTTACTACTTTCATTGCAGTGGCTTGGGGGCGCAAATGAAAGATCTAATGTTTCATCTCAAAGAACCTCAAGCCAAAGATGGCCGAGTCCCCGCTTAAAATAGAGAAGTATATCAACAAATAAGAAGCCCCCTTCAAGCAACAAAGCTCTTTCTAATTAAAAGGAAAAGAGTTAGGCGACAAAAAGAGAACAGTCTAAGAGACAGCAGATAGTGGATGCATCCTTAAGAAGGAGTGAGAGATCAGAGCTGTCCCAAACAAGACGAGGGAACGTCAGTGGGATTGGGTGTGGGACCACCCCAAATCTCAAGTCGCAGCTAAGGTATTCACCCCAAGAAGACACCCTCCGATGCAGCCTAAGTGTCGTAGGTCCTACGCGAAGTGCAACATGAAAGGTTCCTGAGGTGGCCAACTCAAATGAAGTCAGACCCCGCGAGAAGAGACGACATCAAATACTGTGAGTTCCACAAGGACCATGGACAATCGAATGCATGACCTAATCCAGCTAAAAAGGAGATTGAATACTTGATCAAACATGACATCTCACCAATACGCAGCCCTCGTATAGCTAAGAGCGAGTCTAAATCCACCACCACCTCAGGCTGCAACCCCCTAGTTCAACATCACCGCTCTAGGAGAAATCCATGTAATCTCAAGAGGGTTTGCAGGCGAGGGAGAGTCCAACTCAGCTAGAAAAGCCCACTTTGGCGCAAAGATCGTGATCGAGGAAACCCAGAAGTACAAACAATATCCAGTTTCCCTACTGATACTACCATAACCTTTCGCACTCTCGACATGGAAGGTCAAGCCAACATCCCCATGACGACCCAATTTGTGATGTGTGCAGCCATAAGAATGATCCATAGGTCCTCGCCGACAAATGTAGCTCAACTGACATCATTCTCGTGATCCGCTTCGACAAAATGTGCATTGAAGGAGAAACTAGAGCCGCCAACGCCGCACGGATTTTCAAGGGAAAGAGCACTCGCCCAGACCATAGCTGGTGCTCACTCGGGAGAACCCCATGCCAGCTACAACAACGGTGAGATTCCCATAGTAGACGCCCGTCATACAACATGTTATTTCAGGTGTGCCCTCTCTCACGCTTATAGTGGGCTGCCTCGCTTTACCATGGTTAATAAATTTCCAAGCAAATGGAGTAGGAATGGTCCGAGGAAACCAGCGCACAAACAGGAATGTTACTTTTACATCGGAGGAAGTAAAATACGAAGCTGGATGAGATTATATGACGGAAGCCTTGACATGCGAGATGAGACTGACCAATCAAGACCCTCACGTAAGAATTGTGAGCCCACAGAAATAGACGACCGGGCCTGTAACACCCTTCTACAGGGGTCCAAGTTAGCGGCTGCATCAGGAAGCTCTTCATATGTTTTCAAAGCAGAACATGAGGTCTGTCTCTGAAATGGCGTAGAAGACATGGGTGGGGTTGGACCCTTGTTGATCACCCAAGTTAAACAATCCCTCCTTTAAGCCACCAAGCAAAGAGAAGGAGTTTCTACGTGAAGACAGGTATATGACACGGAAGAGGCCTGCAAGCTCCTCCAAGCACAAACAATCAGAGAAGTAGAGTACCCGGAATGGTTGGCCAACATTGTTCTCATTACAAAAGCAAACGGCAAGTGGTGACTTTGCATTGATTTCACATACATCAACAGGGCCTGCCCAAAGGATAGCTTCCCCCTGCCTCAGATTGATCTCATAGTAGACGCTACAGCCGGTCACGAACTCCTCAGCTTCATGGACTTTTCTCGGCCATACAGGTGATTAGTATGGACCCCACCTAATGTAGAAGACCCTATTTGGCTACCCACTCAGGAACATACTGTTATCGGCAATGCCCCTTCAGCAAGAATGCAGGAGCCACCTACTAAAGGTCAGGAACAGGATGTTCCGTAAAACAAATGGGACATTTATGGAGTATATATAGACTCACATGCTAGTAAAATTGATAAAAGCTCGAGCTCTCATACAACCCATTTGAAGTGCAGGCATTCTAGCCCCGAGAAGCTACAATATGAAGCTGAACCCAATCAAATGCGCTTTCAGAAGTCTCCACGGAAGTTTTAGGTTTTATAGCCACAACCGAGGAATAGAAGCAAACCCAGATAGCATAAAGGTCGTGTTTGATATGCACTCCAAACACTGCAGATGTTCAACGCCCGACAGGAGAATAGTCATGAGCCAGCCGCTTATCTCAGTGGGCCGCCGACAAATGTAGCCCTTCTGTAGTTCGAAAAGGCCTTCCAGTTGACGCCACGCCAGGAGGCCTCACGCATGCCTCAAACCCACCCGAGCCTCCCTCGATTCCGTAAGTCCTCAGGAGAACTCCTCACCCTCTACCTGGCTATTTCAGACTTTGCAACTAGTGCTGCCCTGGTGAGAGAACGGGACAGGGTGCAGCAACCAATCTACTAGTGCATCCGAGCTTTGAGGGGAGTAGAAGAGAGGTACCAAAGATGGAAAAGCTGATCCTGGCATTGGTAACTGATGAGTGCCTAAAACACTCATGCCATACCCGCGTCTGTCTTATGGTTTTAGCTTAATTTTATAGATAAATACGTATTTTTATAGCTCGATATCTGATTCTTGCATTTTAGTGAATAAGGTGTGAAATCCGATTTTTGAAATCATTTTGGAGCAGAGAGAAGAAGAGCAGAAAGTTGGCAGGAACGTCGCGACGTCCCAACGTCGGGTCAACGAGAAGAGTAAGTCAACAAGTGACCAACGTCGCAACGCCTCAACGTCGCGACGTTGACGTTGCAACGTCGCGGCGTTAGCGCGATTTCTGCCTCACCATCATTAAAAGTAAAATTGACCAGATTTCGAGAGGGACTGAAGAACGCATGCATCAGGCACCGAAAGCAAAGAGTAATAACTGTGATCAAGAAGAAGACAAGCCGTTTTTGTATTTTCTTCTTTTCTGAAAGACTACTGATGTTTTATAGATTAATTATGCATATAACCAAGTCCAGGATGTTCTAGATTCACATCTATGGTTTTGTTGAACCCTGTCACGATTGCATGGATTAAGTTTTTGATTTTATATTATTCAGTTATTCACGACTTGTTAGTATCTGCTCTATATCCGATGAGTATACATTTGATGTCCGGCCAACATTGGTATTAGGATCGTGTTTGCATCCGAGATCGAGATTTAGACGCCAGTGGACTGGATGAGCGACTTCTGGCCAATTCAGAACAGGAGATAGAATCCCGATCTCGAGGGTGACGACATATTAAAACATTTGGGCGTTTGAGCGTTGTCATGGTAGATACACTCAACCCCGCGAAGTAGATAAAGTGATACACCTCGAGAGAGGTATTTCAGAGGGGCACGATCACCCCGCCATCAATAATAGTCGTGGAATAGACTGGATAGTAATTTAGGTAGTAATCCATCGAGTGGTGCGGGAGACAGAGCCCTGGGTCTCCACAACACGAATTTACCAAGATAAATTAGCTGGGTTTAATCTCACACATTAGTTAATGGTTACCAAAGCTTACATCCGTATAATATTCAAAGGCTAAACTCAGAGTCAACCCACTTATCCCCTGATTCGATATCCGCATTTTGGTACAATCAGACATTGATTACTGACGGCGCACTTGCACACATAGGTGTATACATTTTACACATCACGCTTTCGGCTTATCAAGTTTTTGGCGCCGTTGTCGGGATAAGTTTTTGTGTTGATATTGATAAAAAGCAATTATATATTACTCTGGAATTCTTATTTTTGTTTCCATTTTACTTTTACAAGTGCTGGTAATTTGGTCTTTCTGCTTCTGCGGTAAGATCGCAAAGAAAGGTTACAGTGAGTGCATGCGAACACGGGTCAGGTTGAACTACATCCACATCCTCTCGAGCCCTCGAAAAGAACCCTACACCGGACATGCCAGAACTAGGAACAACACACAGGAAATTCAGCAATCATGCAGAATCAATTGAAGAAAGGCACGATCACATGAGCAAAACTGAGCCACAAAGAGACCGGAATGGGAATAACGGTGGAACCTACGCACTGTGCCGCTTTATACAAACTTGGGATGGATCCATCCGCAGCAGAAGAAGCCACCTCTTGCCTACAAATGCTCTCGGGCATCAAGACCAAGACCACCTATTCAGTAAACAACTGAGTTGAAGTCGGTGAACCCATAGATGCTTCGTAACATCCCTGCTCCACTGGACGTACTAATGAGAATCAATATGCATTTAACCACTTCCCGAAGTCTCCATGACACGATAAAGTACAATGGGGTCACCTAAGAGGTACCTGCTATGATTGTTCCCACTATCACTAGTACAGAGCCAGCACTGATTGATAAGTCAACCAATCGACCATTACTTCATCGAACGACTTAGCGTAGTTCCCATCAAGTTCTTCCACTTGCAAAAATTGCACACCGGGTGCAAGAGATTACCACTTGACAACCAGGCGGAGAGAATCGGCGTACATGGGATAGATTTCACGAACTGTTAAGGAAGTGCCCACATCACAGATTGACTAGATGGACGGGTTCATACTTTCTATAATGGTATGCGGAATGCTACTAGAACATTGATTGATGCCTCAGCAAGAGGGGCGCTAATGAAGAAGACCACGGACCGAGCATATGAAATCTTGGAAGATGCTGCTACTAATACTAATCAATGGCTTAGAGATAAGACTACACCAGTGAAGGCCATAAAGTGTATTGGGATAACGAGGTTCTAACAACTGTTACTCATGTCGCACAAGCCTTACTAAACAAATCGAATTAGACAACAAGGTACCGCTAATGCCATACAGATCAACCCACGGAGTTGTGACCTCGTAGAGACAAAGACAACAACACAGAATGCCGCCAAGACTCCAAACTCGTGAAAGCGCACTCCAGATGGTCGAGGTTTAATCTGAGTCACCATGTTAATGCGGTCGATGGGGGCAACAACTACCAATCAAAATCAAGGCCGGGCGGTGCTTAATACTAAAATAGTCAAAATACTGTGGTTATGGACGAGGAACAATCGTAACAACATGCCACCACCAGTAAGCCAACTGTTCCTCCTGAGAAAGCGTAGACTTGAACAAGCCCTTGCGTTAAATGCTCACTCCGCATACCGCCTTTATGAATGAGACAGTTAATATGCAACAAAGAAGTCACCCAATTGAACAATCAAGCAAAGGCAATGAGAAATTTAGAGGTATTATGGGCCGAATGGCTAACTATCAAGTAAAGGCACTCTGCTCTTACCAAAGAACTCGAAGACGAGGGGAATGAACATGTAAAAGCAGTCACACTGAGAAGTGGTAAAGAATTGGCGATACAGGGGCAACCCCCAGTGACAGAGGAGGTAGAAACTGAGGAAGTCATCCAGACCAGTCAGAATGATAATACAGAGAGGGAACAACCCCAAGAGAAACAGTCTGTGGGAGAAGAAACTGAAGCAAAGGATTGTCCACAACCCATAGCCCCAATTCCGTATCCCCAGCGTCTAAAGAAGCATAAGCTCGATAAGCAGTTCACCAAGTTTATGGAAGATTCAAGAAATCAGACATCAACATTCCGTCACGATGCTCGAAATTAAATGCCAAGTTATGTCAAACTATGAAGGACATCTGTCTTTAAAAGAGAAGACTAGCAGATTTAAACGCTTAACCTAATCCAAAGAATGCAAGGCCATCCTTCTTCGCAGGAAGCCACAAAGCTAAAAGACTTTAAAAGTGAAGCCACTATCCTCAGACCATCAGAACGCCATTCGATATCTTTGAGAGAGCTTTGTGTGATTTGGGTTCAGTAGTAATCTCTGTGCCCTATCCATATCTGGAGGCGTTTGGGTTGAGGCTCGTCGACTAAGTCACGCCCCGGCTGCGGATAGGTCTTAAAGCATCTAAGAGGGGTGATAGAAGATGTCTTAGTGAAGGTTGTGAGTTTATCTTCCCAGCATATTTCATTGTATTGAATGGAAGAAGATAAAGAAATACCCATATCTTAGGTGCAGACCATTTCTTCATGTTGCGGAAGCGATGATTGGCGGTCGGAGGAGAGCTAAATTGAGGTGCGGGAGGATGAAGTCGAGTTGACGTGTTGAAGTTGTGAGACATCAGGAAAGGAGTGATACATCTTGTGATGAGATCGTAGAGGTATAGTGTCTAGCCAAAGTGGTTTCAACTGATCCTTTGGAGAAATTGCTGGTCTGAAGTGATTCGAAAATCTGAGTGAAGGCGGAAGAGTATGTAAAATGGATGGATTCATGAGGCCGATAAGAGGAAATATTTTGAATCTCTAGGTGAAATACTGGCTTGCCGATTACACCATCTATTGAGTGACCACCTAGATGGACAAAAGCCATTACCTAGCCATTTAGTATGCTTGTCCCTTGGGATGACCTCCACCTTACCAATTGATCATTTAGGCGTCTGACGGAAATAGAGGAAAATAAGTTATTGGTACTTAAGGGATCCACAAAAAATGTGCTCGGATGGTCTTTGGCCGATTTAAAAGGGATTCGCCCTTCATGTGCATGCATCGAATTTTGCTGGAAGATGGTCATAAGCCCTCGGTGGAAACCTGAGGAGGAGGATTAGATCTAACTATATGAAAGGGTAGTCGCCGGAGGTATTAAAATTAATGGCTGAATCATAAAGATTCATTTATCCTATTTTAAGATGATTGTGGGTGAAGTCGGGTTCAATTAGTACCTAAAAAGGGAGGAGCAGTCATAAGGGCAGAATAACACATTCTTACCAGCCACAGAGCAGGTCAAGGGTGGAGAATTTGTATTGATTATTAGGCCCGAATAAGGTTACTCAGATCATTTCCCATTCTTGGGTTTAAGGATCGGATGTTGGATAGTTAGTGGGACAGATACTATTGCTTTTTGGATGGATAATGCAGCTCTGTTCAGTTGCTATAGCCCCTGAAGATTAGGAGAAGACAACATTCACATGTACATAATTTTATTCGCGTCGGGCGGATGCCCTTGAAATTTGTCGTCTGACACATTCTCAGCGTTGTGCGTGGCCATATTCTCGATATGGTTGAAAATGTCAGGAGTCTTCATGGATGATTTTTACGTCTTGGGAACTCCTTTGACAATTATGCAGAATTTGAGGTCGGTGTTGATCGGATGCGAGAGACCCGACCTTGTACTCAATTGGGAGGAGTGCCATTTTATGAGTACGAGGGCGTGTACTTAGGCATCGGTTTGCACTTAGGAAGAATGAAGATGACAGAGCAAAGATTGAAGCAATTGAGAAATTACCTCCACCCTCATACGTAAAAGGATAAAATTTTTAGGTCATCTTTGGATTCTATAGGCCTTAAGTACAAGACTTTTCTCAGTTAAGTAGTTGTCTAATTTCTGATCAAGGGACACCATTTTAGGTTTGATGCACATTGTCACGAGCATTTTTAGTCTTGAAAGATAAATTGGTATAAGCTCCTATTGTAGTAGCACCGGATTGGGACTTCCCATTCGAGCTAATGTGTGACGCAAGTGACTATGCGATTGGAGCGGTGTTGGAAGAAAAAGAAAGAGAATATTGGGTGATCTACTATGCTAGCAGACCTTGAATGATGCGGTTGAATGATTCGGTGCACAGTGGGTGATACAGGAATCAACAATATTTAATATCCTAAGTTCCTCCTCTGCTAGTAGTTAACCTGCGTAGTATAGTAGTCCTAGGGTCGAACACGGGGATGGGTTTTCTTGTGAAATGATTTGAGTGAAGTCGAAAAGGAAATGGTGAATTTGTTTGGATTTTAAGGTTTTGGTAAAGCAGTGGTGTATGGTGAAGGTTCGGGGATGAAAATAAAATGAATAAAAATGTAAAGAACTCCTTGAAGTGTCGGGCTCTTTGGATTCGGGTTAAGTTCAGGGGTCCGGGTTTATTTCCTCGCGTTAGGGGAAAATGACCTATAGTCATTTCCCAGGCGGATCTTCATTTAGCTTTTAAAAACTAAACCCTATGATTTTCCTTTTGAAGATGGCATTGCGAACATTCATGGTCCCAGACCGGTGAGAGCCTACCTCCGGACTCATCTTACATTTATGAATAGGAAGCTGACTAATAGATATCTTTGGATCTAGTATTAAGCATCAATGAACCACAAAGATTGCCAAATCTTGAAATTCGTCGAGATCTTTAGAGATTTGAACCTAGAGTGAAGTTAGGAGAATAAATGCCCATAAATGTGCGTTAAGAAATAGAGGACCAATAGTTGCAGCCGTAGCCTTGCAGCGGTATGCTTCAAGGAGGAGGGCTGCCAACGAACATCCTACGAGTTGTCATCCTCGAGGGTGTTTGGCCAAAGGGAAAAAGGAAAAGCGGGAAAGCGGAAAAGCTGGGTAAGTGCCGTGTCTTGAAAGATTGAAAGTTAGAGATTCTGAAAGCCATAAGTTGGCTTATATAGTCATACAGATGTGTGAAATACCAAAATACCTAAAATATGTAATTCTGATAGGGACCAAAAATGGTAAATAATCAAAGCGTGAGTCGGTTGGAATCAAAACATCAAAAACCACAGGCGGCCATTTTATTGTAGACGGTGAATTTGTTATGAACGATTGAATTTCGCTATATAGCGAAAATTTAAACTATAAGCGAAAAATCTGAGAAATAGCGAAATTGGAAGAATTTCGTATGAGTGATATTTAGCTAGCTGGCTAAATTTAACAACAGCGAAAATTTGTGCATAACAAAATTTTAAGCTAAGATTACGAAATTTTAAGCTATGATTCGCGAGGTACGCAATCTTAGCCAAATTAACAATGCAACAAAATCCTATTGCCTCTGTAATCCACTTCCTTCATTTTAAATCATTTCCACTTGATATTTCTTCATTTTTGGTTGATGAAATCCTGTAGGAATTCGCATTCGACACCAATCACGACTAGGCCTATTGAAGTTCCCAGACTGAAACTACTAGAAAACACTCTCGAAAACAAATTAAAGCACTGGTGGACATACGCATGACAATTGGCTTAATTCATATGATTAGTGCGCAAAAAGCACTCAAAACCTATCTTAAATAGGGCTCAAAATAGCACTTTTTGGGCACTAATCCACCCCCAGCCAGGCCGTTGCTAGTCCCTTAGCAATGCTAAAAACAATAAAGGTATGTATCATTGCTTTTTACAAAAAGATGCATATTGTTCAAAAGTGTGTATGCAATTAAGCTTTTCCTTTAATATGAATAATTTACACCTTGTTCAGCAGAGCATGAAAGAACAAAGACCATCTGAAGAACAAGTTTTGAAGAATTGACATTGGATCCAAGGAAATCAACATGAATTTCCACCAAAATCTAATTGTTCATGAGGTAACGATTTGAGCGATAGAATTTTAAAGCTATTCCACCACCTAACCACAACTCTTTGCCATGGCACCCAAAGCTGTTGACTAACTTAAATAGGACTAGCTACACTCTTATTTCTTCCTTGATGGCAATGTAGGGTGCAATGCTAAAAGCTACGACTTCACCGAGTCAGGTATAACGGTCCACCAGATGACTCCCGACAGATTGGGTTTAGGGCATCAAGCGAGAAAGATGGCCGACCCTGAGCTACGAGGCTTCGCCCAGGACTTGAATGACCGAGAATTAAGCACCCTCTGACTCACTAAACCTCACCCATCCTGTGTAGTGAACACTAGAGTCGATGACTCCTGACCAATTAGATTTAGGGCATCGGGCTTTAAGGCTTTATCATTACCCCTCGGGCCGTGTTAGGTTTCAAGGCAGTCATCGTGATTTTTATTCATCTTTTTCTTCTTTTTTTTTTTTTTTTTCTTTTTGCTTTTTCTTTTCTTTTCATTTAGAAGACTACATTGGTCTTCATACATGGGTAACACAAACCTATTATGGGTCGATCCAACAAATTTAAGTAGGCTTTGCAAAGTGGAAGGGTATAAAGCTTCTCGTTTATTGGCACGTCGGTGTGCCGGTCTGTGAATTAGCTAAAGGGGAATGCTCAGGTTGACTATCTTTTGGAACTGATTGACCAAAACTAAATCCTTGCATGGAATTGTTCTAACATTAAGGTAACATACGGGGCTAATTTTGACCTAAAAGCGAAAGTAGAACCACAAGAAATATAGGCACACCACAAAGCCTCGATTTTAACAAACAAATTTGGGCTCTGCGAGCATATGGAACTAATAAAACTAAAATTAAAAAATATGAACATTATTTCTAACACAAATATCCTGCATGGGAATGAGAAAGCTAGAGGATGGAGTGGTACCTCCTCGATCAGTGGTGGCAGGAGAAGGATTATCCCCGGCTGGGGCGAGTGAAAGTCTTTGTCGCGAGAAGTGGTTGATCTTTCTTGTATCCTCACCCAACAAGAAAAACAAACCCTCGGTGATTACCACAAAATTTTTTTAACAAAATAGGAACTTAAAAACGAAGACTAAGCAATTAAATTAAAGAGGCCAGGTGGAGCTTATGGGAATGCTAAGGTCAGTGCTCGAACCAGACCTTTTGAACTGACCACTATGCCATGCGGTATGTGCAGCTGCCATCTTGTTTGAGGTAGTGGCAAAATTCTGTACAATGGCCACTAATCTCTTGAAGTTTTTCAGCATGGGCAGTGATGGAGTGGCCTTTGGAGATGGTGTTTTGGGTGTGGATTGTGTTGCAGGTGAAGGTAGAATATACACTTGAGTCGTGCTGGAAGTATTCTGCGATGGGCATTTAGTGGCTTAGGCGTGGCGAGTGAGTTTAGTTTCAAAGGAATTGGTTGAAGGACATTCTTTTGGGCTCTTCCATTTGCTTTTGTTTCACTTTGCCCTCCTCACTTATAAAGGGAAAGATTTTCTTTCTTCTCCTTGGAAAAACAACGGCCGCAACGTGTCGAGGATTCAAACCTCCTTCGGATAATTCGATAAAATCCTCTATAAGCTCCTCGTGTGAACATTGTTGACCATTTGTTCCTACGCCATGGTGTCACTTTGGCACTCTTCCTCACGGTGGACAATCTTTGATGATTGATTAGGTCTTTAGTGGAATCTTGCAGGTTGTCCCATTTATGCTCATAGTCATTTTCCAGCCCATCCCATTTTTATTCCAGGTGTCTTTCTCGGTGATTTTAAGTTCGAATGGGCATTAATCTCCTTATTCTCTTCCACCACAAAGTCATCCACTATAAGTACAAGGCCGAAATGGCTTCAATTCAAATGGAGGATTAGTATGGTGTTTGAGGTATTGAGGTGGTGAGGGTCGAGGCATAAAATGGAGGTTAAGGGAGGAGCATATTGTGGAGGTCTTGGTTCCGTGAGTAATTAGTGTGATTCCCCCAGTATAGTTTGTAGCACTACCATATGGTGAGACTCATCCATTGGTTTCTATAGTCCCTCATGGACTATGTTCACTTAGGTTCCTTTCCACAGACTGTGACTTTGCCATGGTAGTTTATGTAGTCCCTAAGCTGGACATATATGAACTAGGGTTACCCCACATACATCTTTGACCATGCATCCTGTTCCATTGGGTTGAATTCAACCTTGATTGAGAACTCTATCCTTTGGGAACATGAACTCTGACAAAGGCGGAATGACACCAGCAGCAATCCACATAGTACTTTATTTTTTTTTTTTTATGAAATGAAAAAAAATAAAAAATAATGATGAATATAAAAGAAAGTCACCCAAAACTTGTGATGAGGATCCACGAGTGTTCACGGCTCGTCAAATGCACTTAGGCACCATCCTGAAACAGCGGCGCCATTTGATTAGGTACCACGGTAGGGTGATCTGGAATCAACAATATTTGTATCCTAAGTTCCTCCTAACTGCGTAGTATTTGCTGCGGTATAGTGAATCTGGGGTGAGCAGCGGGGATGAGGTTTTCTTCGTACAAATGATTTGGTGAAATTCAAAAAAATGGTGAATTTTGTTTGGATTTTAGGGTTTTAGTAGCAATTGGTGTATGGTGGGTTGCGGATGAAAATAAAATGAATAAAAATGTAAAGAGAACTCGCGAAGTGTCAGACTCACCCCAGTTCGGGTTAAAGTTCATAGAGGGTCCGAGGTTATTTCCTCGCGTTGGGGAAAATGACCTATAGTCATTTCCCGAACCGGATCTTCATTTAGCTTTTAAAAACTAAACCCTATGATTTTCCCTTTTGAAAGATGGCATTTAACGAACATTCATAGTCCTAGACAGTGAAAACCTACCTCCCGGACTCATCTTACATTAACAAATAGAAGGCAACTAATGAATATCACTAGATCTAATATTAAGCCTCGATGAACCACAAAGATTGCTAAAATCTTAGGTCGATCAAGATGCACCTAAGAGATTTGAACACAGAGTGAAGGTTAGAGCATAAATGCTGCAAATGTGTGCGCGTTAAGAAGCAGAGGACCAACGAGTTACCTTCGTAGCCAGCCCAGTGACCTTCGCTGGGAGGAAGGGCCTTAGCGAACATCCTGCGAGGTTGGCCAGTCCTCGGAGGGTGTTTAGCGGCCGGGAGAAAAGGAAAAAGCGGGAAATTGGAGAGAAAAGGCGGAACAAATTCACTTGGAGTGTCTTGAAAGATTGAAAGTTAGGGTTCTAAAGCCATAAGTTGGCTTATATAGTCTATCTGAATGTGTGAAATACCAAAAATGCCTAAAATATGTAATTCTGATAGGGTGAAATGTTAAATAATCAAAACGTGGTGGATTGGAATCGAAAACATCGAAAACAAAGGCGACCATTTTATTTATGAACGGTGAATTTATTTATATAGCGAAAATTTACATTATATAGCGAAAATGCAAAAAAGAAAATAAGCGGTGGAAAATTTAAGCTATGAGCGATGGTACTGCTATTGCGAAATTGTAACAGCGAAAATTTGTGCCTCATGAATTTTAAGCTAGATGCGAAATTTTCGCTATGATTGTGAAATTTTCGCAATCTTAGCCAAATTTTATGATCACCAGCTCAAGTCACTTTACCTACACATCCACTTGACTTCATTTTAAATCATTTCCATGATATTTCTTCATTTTTGGTTGATGAAATCAAGAATTCTCGCATTCGGCGCAATCAGCCGGGCTTCAGCGAAGTTCCCAGAGACCTCTGAAACTGCAAACACTCTCGAAAACAAATTAAAAGCACTAAGTGGACATGCATAATATTGGCCCAATTCATATGATTAGTGCGCAAAAAGAACTCAAAACCTATCTTAAATAGGGCTCAAAATAGCACTTTTTGGGCACTAATCATTGAACTATGCCACCACTGAAAAAGAACTATTGGCCATTGTCTTTGCCTTTGAAAAATTTAGGCCTTATTTGATTAGCAACAAGGTAGTTGTCCACTCATTGTTCATATAAAATGCTTGATATTTCAGGGCGCAAACCCGGACTAATAGGTGGGGCTCTCTTTAGCTGCCAAGGAGTCGATTTAGAGATTAAAGGCAAAGAGGAACGGAGAACTAGTTGAATCATCTATCACGATTAGAAGGGGCAAGTGATGAGGTCCAAGTGAATGACGACTTCCTCGATGAGCAGCTCTTAGCTATTGAAGACAAGAGGGCGGTTCCATGGTTTACAGACTACGTAGATTATTTGGTATTTAAGGTGATCCCTCGAATTTAGCTACCCAGCGAGAAAGAGTTCTTCGCGCACTTGAAACACTCGCACTTATTGGGAGACCTATTCTATACGGGCACGTGTGTTGACCAAGTGATCGGGAGATGTGTGCGAAGATGGGAAATGGAGCGATATTTTGAACCTTTGCCCGCGGTTCTGCGTCTTGAGGCATTGTGACGAGAAACGGCAGCGAGTGCTTGTCCAGGCTCGCGGCTTAGCTTATTCAAGGATGCCAGGCTGGTTCGTATCCACTTGCGACAAATACCGGCCAGATAGAACATTTCTAGAAAGGACGAAGCGCGTTACCGCAAGTGGAAGTAAACTGTTTGATTTAGGGATGGTTTCATGGGTCCATTTCCCCTTTCTTTTAATAACCTGTACATCTTCCACAGCGTGGGTGCGTCACAAGTGGGTTGAAACCATCTGTAGACCCGCACTAATGATGCTAGGGTAGTGGCCCAGTTTCTTTGAAGCCACATATTCTCACGGTTCGGCACTCCTCGACAACGATTACGGATATGATACTCACATTTCTACAATAAGATGATTAGTGAAGTCTTGCCGCAGAGTATGGAGTGCATTTGTCCTTTTTATCCCTCGCATACCACCGTCAAATTGGCAAGCGAGGAGGTATCGAATCGAAATCAAGTCCATTACTGGAAAAAGCAGTCAACAGCTCCCGGGAAGGGTGATGCAAAAGATTGAGGATGCTATGGGCATACGTTTTAACATTAAAACACCACCATTGGGTATGTCGCCATTTCGGGTCGTTTATGGAAAAGCATGCCACTGCCAGGTGGAATTGGAGCTATCGAGCCTCTTTGGGCAACTCGCGACAACATGGACAGTACATTAAATGGAGAGACGAATGCTACAACAGTGAATTGGGCCAGATTCATGACAAAGCTTATGAGAATGCTCGCATATACAAGGAAAAGATGAAAGCCTGACACGATAAACATATTGTCATGAAAGAATTTGAGGCAGGACAACAGGTCCTCTTGTTTAATTCTCGACTCAAACTCTTTCCCGGAAAATTAAAGTCAAGATGGTCGGGACAATTACTTTGTAATGAAGTTTTTCCCACATGGAGGGTGGCGATTCTGGCATCCAGAGAAAGACATTGTCACGCTAATTTCCACTGATTAGTGATTTATATTTATTTTACCATCTTTTTTTTTTTTTTCATCATGGAGTCCTAACATGGGGATCTTTCAAAATCCAACCTTTACATAGAGTACCAATACACACACCATATATATCGACATGTATTTCCTGAGAGCACAGTCGAAAACTCATGGAGTAATGCTTAAGCATTAATTAAAGCTCAAGCTCAAGG
The DNA here is from genome assembly GCA_016808115.1 of Tetrastigma voinierianum. Lineage (NCBI taxonomy): Eukaryota > Viridiplantae > Streptophyta > Magnoliopsida > Vitales > Vitaceae > Tetrastigma > Tetrastigma voinierianum. Next base: position 796,943 of record JAEQBH010003972.1, read on the forward strand.
ATGCCAAAACATATATATACATATCATGCGAGGTAAGTCCTCAAATGCAAGACTATACACTTACACTTGATCAAAATAATATTTACACAAAATCCAAAACTTTCTACAAAGTGTCCCAAACTAATGGCCCTGACGAATATCCTGATGACCCGTGATCGATATGAATTGTCAATATACAGTGTGAACCTCCCACCTGACCTTCGATGTTCTCAAATGTAGCCTTGACCACCCACGACATGCTAGAACAGCCTTTTAAAATTCTGACCTCAAGCCATGAGTCGAGCTCTCGAGTCATGCGAAATTTGGTCACCGATCTTTGCATCTAAGGTGGAGGAATAATAAATTGAGTTCGGTATTGCTTCATTAGTGAATCCCATAACAAGCCATGCTTATAAAAACATTTCAAAATACAAATAATTCAGCATCTCTCAAAACATGAGCATTTTCCAATTAATAGGTTGATGTGAAACAAATGGATGCAATCTTACCACCATCTCGACCCCTCGTAGTGACTCTTTTGGGCTTTCACCGGGGACTAGCCGTCATCCACAGAACAATGACAAATTCTTTGGGACTTACTACCCGGGGATATGCCCACATCCGTATAACGACAAATTCTTTGGGACTTACCACGAGGATATGCCCACATCTCGTATATCACATGACCTTTACAGGGCTGGCGAGGGATTAGTCATAGTCAGTATCCCTTCCACATCATCAGGACTCACGGTCCATACCCATGTCATGCTTTAAAACAATTTCACCAAACATTCACTTACATGGATATTTAAAAACATCATGTACCAGTTAATTCAAAAGAATTCCATAGATATAGAAATATCACACATTTATATATATCATTAGAAAATCACCACGAGTTCGAGCATGGGAGATGGTCACGAATTTCGTCGAACCATGGTATAAACGGGAGAAGGTTACAAGATCCCTACCTTCCTTGGATTCAAAATCCACAAGTCTCCCAAGGAAGTCAGAGCCATTACTCAGAAGGATCTGCAATTAACAAGTCATAAGATTTCTTAGCCTCAGACAATCAAGATTTATAAAATTACCCAATTGGTTTATTACTACTTCACCACTCGAATCACACATTCTTATACCTACCAACATAAACCTTGATCCTTCAAGAGCACTCTCTTTTACACTTACTAATATCAACATTTAACACCCCTTATTAGGGTAACACAAACAACACACGCAACACTTGTACCTTGTTTCAGCCTATCTCAAGACCCCCTTTTTTCTTTTTTTCTTAAATACCATTTTGACCAGCCTTTATGTTTTTGTTCACTATGGTCTTGACCAAAAGTTCCCTATCTCTTAGCTTTCCATAGCCTCTTCGTCAGGTCATTCGGACCTCGGAATCAAGAGTTATGGTTTTCCTCTGACCTCCCAAAGTATTTGTGGATAGAATACGTGTCTCAACTACCCTTACTTTGTGAAATTATGGGAACAAATGAGCCATAATTGTTTGTATACTTTCTTCATGATTACGCCCCTATGCTTGGCTACTTTGAGAAGGATTTTTAATCCTCCATTTGGATCAATATAACTCAACTTGTGACTCAAAAGCGAGGCTGCTCAGACGGGGGGACAGGAATCGTACCTGACTTTCAACCTCAAATTCAAGGGCCTTATGGTAGGGTTTATTTCTTGGTTGCTTCCTAGACATTCGAAGGGCTAGGTCTTGGGCTTCTTCTCAAGCGCTGGAGATCATCAGTTCGGGTTCTAAGCCAACTTATGGCCAAAATATTGTCATGGGGTCAAGGGAAGGTAGACTGACACCTCCATGGACACACACACACACACACACACACACACACACACATGCCATCTTCACAAAAATGGTCTTTTACAATTTAGGGTTCCACCAAACACACCTTTCATCAAATCTAAGGTTATGATGTAATCCCAACAAAACCGAGAATATAGCAAAGTCCATGAAATACACAAGCCCAGAACCTCAGATCTATGTTTACATACCTTAGTGGGCACCACAGTAAGCTTTCCTTCAGGCCTTTTCTCCTCCTTCTCTCTAGCTTCTCTCCTAGAACTCTCTCTCACTTTCTAAATTTCCAGAATTTTCCACTTCCTAGCAAGAAGTTGGTCTAGCATCAAAAACCCAGAGGAATTGGTTGGCAGCATGGCGACTCTTCTCATGCACTTGCCATGTATAGAATCCTCTACCATGTGCATATATGAAGTGTCGTGCCCTCATGATGCCACATAGCTCACAAGGATATTACTTTGGTCCCTCTCACTAACAAGTTTTTCAAAGTGTTATTAAGACATACTTAATTTCAAACCACTAACAAAACCACTAAACTTACCTAATTGCATAATTGACCCACATGCCATAAAAATGCAATCTAACACACTTTGCTAATCCCTCTAATTAAACTGACCATTAAGATGGCTAATCTTAATCCATGATTTAAAATATCATAGGGCATAAGTTGCATTTGCTCCCCAAAATCCTTGAATATATGAAAACATATACCGGGTGTTACACATTGAGGTGCCTTGACGGTTGAAGCCGTACTTTGGGGGCGAGTTCCATGCGAATAAGTAGACCATTCCACTGAACACACCAGAAGAAGTACAGTAAGCAGTCATTTATGCCCGGGTTCTTGAGCACATTGAGATTCAGGGCCGTTGAGCTAACGACATTAAACAAAGCGCTTCTTGGGAAGCTGACCAGGCTTTCTAGAAATTTTCCTTCCATAGTTTAAGTTTTATTGTTTGTTTTAATTTTGGTTTGGTTCTCTGTCTCCTTCCGTAATCGGGATTTTCTTTTGGCGGTTTGCTTTCAGGGCCCGAGGCAGAAATTAATGTGGAAGATCTGCTCGAGAAACTCATTTAAGAAGTTTGGAAGGGTGAAAATTGCCTTAGGGGAGTTTTCTCATACCTCAGCCTTGTTGAAAATTTTCTGGCGTTTGCTCTCGACGTCGTGACGTCTCAAGCGTCGCTACCTCAGCGTCGCTGACGCTCAGCGTCTCAGCGTTGCACGAACCATGAAAAATAGGCCCTGCGGGGCGTCGCGGCGTTGGATCTCAGCGTCGCGGCGTTCGCGATTCCACCCCTGGAGCGTCGGCGTTAGATCTGGCATCGCGATGTCGGTTTTCCATTCTGCAGGCGTCGCGACGTTGGATCCTAACATTGCGACGTTGGATTTTAGCCTCTGCGGAGCGTCGCGGCGTTGGTTATGCCCTCTACGTCGCGTCGCGGCGTTGGCCAGGAACGTCGCGACGTTGCTGACTTATGCTAGAAGCCCTCTCATTTTTATCCACCTTACGCTTTCGGCCACGAACCACTCCCGCACCTCCACATTGTTGCGACCTCAGGCCCACCACATCGCCTCTACCACCACCAGCCTTCTTCAACCACCGCTAGTCCTCCGCCCTTGTCTCGCGCCTCCATCACACCTCAGCGGTGCCCTAACCCCTGCTCCTGCCGGCTCAGGTCACGTTGGTGTTTTTTGTGGGTGCCTTGGTCCCCACCGTTAGATCTGGTTTGCTGGGCCATTAGGTGCCCCAGAGTCGTGGCCGATCTCACAGACCTCTGGCCTTCCTTCCCATTGTGCACCCTAGGTGCTCGATCATTTGTCAAGGTCACCTAGGCGTGGCCTCCTTTGTGCCATTAGGCCCTGGTGCAACCCTTGGTTCTTAGGAGGTCTAGACCCACCCCTCTGCACCTATGTCAGGTAAGCGGCAAAAGTTGATTGCTAAATGGGGTCGGGCCAGTGAGGACCCGACTCCTAATTTTGACCTCACAAAATTTGTCAACGAGGGTGCCACCGATCGGTTTGGTACCATTTGTAAAAATCGATCCTTTATTAAAGAAAAGGGCTTCCACCGCCGCGACTTCTTTATAGAGACCATTGCGAATAAGGGATCATGAGCGCTATACTCCAACCACCTCAAATACAGTTCTGACGAGTGAGTATGGTCTGCGAGAATTCATGACCTCGCCTCCATGTCGTCAAAAGGTCAGGAGTGCATGTGGGTGTTGGTAGACCCAAGTGCGCGATCTGTCATTGATTCTGATCTTAACCCAGGTTCTGCTTTTTGGGCCTTTTGATCGGCTGCATGAAATACGACTACCCCAGGGTCCTCGGGTCACGACTGACGGGGCGGGGTGAGTGGAGCTTTCGATAGTGAAGAAGAACCTGTGGAGTGCACTTGAGGCCAGCATTTGGCCTATATTCCCCAGTATGGCATCGCTACATCATGTCGTCTCATTTTGGCAATGACGTGTGTGAAGCTGCACGCTAAGCATGCCACCCGCTTCGACTAAGCCATCGTCAGAGACATACGCCCGATGTTGGGCGTTTATCGGATACCGTCTCCATAAGCAAGGACATAAAAAAATGAACACGAACCCTTTCTCATATGCGGTCTATATACGAAGCGTCTTAGGGTGCCCTTAGAAGGACAATGGCGTGGATTACACCCGGTCAGCTATAATGGTCAAGCGTGACAAATGGGTGTACCCACGACTGAGGAATGTATGACTGGGCGGTAGGCCCGCGGACGAGGGCGAGCTTGAGTATCGAGCTCGTTTTTGACCTGGCGGTCGTCCCTAGAGATCTTTGGGCCGTCCTCCACTCACCCACCACCTGACTTGACCTCGGGGGAGCCACGATCAGTCCACCACGACCTAGAGTTTCGGTGCTCAGCCCTCAGTAGCTTTGATGCCTTCTGGGAGCCAGACCCGGGGCATCGAGTCCTCATTACCTAGGATATGGGGCCCTCCGCCCAGCGACATGCATGCAATCTGGCTAATCGGGCGACCATTCTCAGAAATCGAGTCCGCCGAGGCTGGCTTTGCTTCTCGCCCTCAGCGTACAGTCGCCACCACCCAGTAGTGACCACGATCGATCACTAGGAAGTTTCCTTCACCTCTCTTGTTCTTTTTAGCCGGGTGGGGATCTTTGGACACATACATTTGGGGATTTTGGGTGGTGATCGGGTTTTGTTAGGATAGCATAGTCTTGTGTTGGGCCATTTTATTTTTGTGTTTCCGCTTTAGTTGGTGTTTAGTTTATGTTTGTTTTATTTTTCGTATCTTTGAGATATGTTAGTTTATGTTTTTTCATATTTGAACATTTTTTTATGATGGTCAATTCTTTTTGTTTTGTTGTTTCTAGTCAGGGGGTCCCAGTGTTAGGATATGTTGACATTGAGGTGCCCAGGTAGTGTGTGTGATGCCATGCTTGAGATTCGAGGATCTCTTTTGTGAGAGTCACTATCGTCATGGACAAGCAGTGTAAATCCGGAAGGAAAAGTTCGTAAGGTGTTAGATGCTCAGGAATTTCAGGTTGAATAGGTAGGGAGGAATAGTGAATCACCTCCAGGATATTCGAAACTATTTCTTAGAACCTATACGCCACCTGAATGACCTCTAAGGTATGCTTAAGTCTGGGCGAAGCTACTAAGGTTCAACAAACCACAGGAGTCTCTAAACACCCAGTGATGGGACACCCTAAATAAAAGAGGATTACTCTGAGCCCCAGTAAAAAAAAAAAAAAGGAAAAGAAGAACCATAAGAACGAGAATAAGTAGGATCTTGTCGGAATCGGGCACGGTCAGGGGCCTTTCAAAGCCCGATTCCACCAGGCCGGCGGGTAAGAATTCGTGACTTCTTGCCGTCTGGGGACGGAAGATGGAAGTTTCCACGGCTTAGGGCCCTTACGTTTAGTTAAGTGTTCGAGGTGACGTTTGAGAGGCGAATGCCGGTGCCCTTAACGACTAGTGGGAGTCACGACTAATCCCCGCTACATGAACACTTAGCATAAACTTACGGGCACTAGTTTTTTTTTTCTTTTATGCGCAGGTATGTTAATGACTACAAACGGTGTGTTCCTATCCTTCCGTAGTTAGATTCTCCCAACTAGGTGAGTTGAACTCAAGTTTGGGGGCGTAGGAACCAAGGTATACGCTAGAGGTCATTTATTCAATGCACATAGGGTCCTTGGGAAAGGCTGGCCCAGATACCTTGGAGGTTAAGGCGACATCAGCTACAGGTTCAAACAAATTCTTTGAAAGTGAACACTCTTTGTGGATCCCTGAAATTCGAACTAAAAGCGAGAGTGTGAGTCGGTCCATTTGATCAGCCGTGCATCGGCATGTGCATCACAATCCTAGTGTTAGGTTATAGTATGTAGGTTGTGTGTCCGATTTAGAGTCAGTTCTTGCTTGGGAACAAGCAAGAAGCTAAGTTTAGGGGTGTGATGAATGCCTAAAACACTCATGCCATACCTGCGTCTGTCTTATGGTTTTAGCTTAATTTTATAGATAAATACATATTTTATAGCCCATGCTCTAAGTTCTTATTTTTGTATGAATACTTGAGGTGGAATGGGCGATTTTGAGATCATTTTGGAGCGGAGAGAGAAGAAGAAATGTTTGGCGGGAGCGTCGCGACGTCCACGGCGTCGCGATGTCAGTCAGCGAGAAGGGAAGTCAACAAGTGGCCAATGTTACGACGCCTCAACGTAGCGACACCTCAGCGTCGGCGTCAGCGCGTTACGTCTCACCATCATTAAAAAGCAAAGGGACTAGATTTTGGGAGGTTCGGAAGAGCGTGCGGACGAGGAGCCTGGCGAGCAGACGAATCAGTGGAAGACATTTGCTTTTGTATTTTCTTCTTTTACGAAGGCGCTAATGTTTTATAGATTAATTATCTCGTATAACGAGTCCCGGGATATTGCAGATTCACATCTATGGTTTTGTTGAACCCTGTCACAATTGCATGGATTAAGTTTTTGATTTTATATTATTCAGTTATTCACGACTTGTTAGTATCTGCTCTATATCTGCGATTTATATACATGTGATGTCTGGCCAACATTGGCATGATTGTGTTGGGTATCCGAGATCAAGAGATGAGGAAGCCCAGGGATCTGAATAGAGCGACCCTCGGTCAATTCGGTAAATAGAGATATCAATTCCGAGGGTGACGATTAAGGTTAAAACATTTAAGCATTTTGGGCGGGTGGGTTGGGTGAGATACACTAAACCACAGCTAGCGAGATAGGCGGATACACCTCGAGAGGGTATTTCGTAGACACGATCACCCAGTCATCGATAAATTAGTGAATGGAAGTGGATGGTATTTCTCTAGGTAGTAATCCATCGAGTGGCGAGGAGAACAGAGCCCTAGTCTCCGTAACACAATGAATTTACTAAGATAAATTAGTTTAGTTTAATCTCATACATTAGTTAATTTGTGCTCAAGCACATCGGATAATATTCAAGGCTAAACTCATTAATTAACCCTTATCCAGGTAGTTGATATCCGTACTTAAGGTACCTTTGTATTTACTTGATACAAATAGCGTGCCTTTGGCACATGGCGTACGGTGCATTTATCAACGCTTTGACCATCGGTAACCACATCCGAGGAAAACTCCGACCTTACTTGAGCTCACCTTCATGAAGTCGACGAATATCCAGGTAAAATGAAATACTACATAAACGAGAAACCTTTGGAAGTGATGAAGTGGGCTATAAATTTGAGTAGATTGACATCAGTACAAACCAAAGGCAGTAAAGGGCAAATCTTGGCGGATTTCATCGCAAATTCACTCCATCACGAGGACTACGGAGGCTGCAGTGGCACGACCTCCCATGCGGAAATTATTCGTCGCCAGTATTGCTGTGAGAGCGGTGCGGGACTAATCTTGACCTCGGACGGGATAGATCTGATGCGCCCTCAAGTTCGGCAGGGCCTCCCGATAAGAGTAGAGATATGGGGTGTCATGTTGGACTCGACCTCGCCCACTTTATGGGACGGGATCGGTTAGAGGTGGCGACTCCCGGCGGGTGGTAAAACAAATGGGACTCCTCTGAGGCCGGAGGTGAAAGATGATCTTATATCTCGAGTGCGAGGAAATTTTTCGAGGTTTGTCGAGGTTTAGGTCGAGCATGTACCGAGATCGGAGGAATTCTCGGTGATGCCATGTGGCCAGCTCTGACCTCACAAGAAGACTGGGCAAGGCGACACGTATAGAGCACCTACCCAGGCCTTCGATGAAATTAATCGATGACGGAGAAGTCTCCTGTGATGTCCGGCAGAAATTTGGATGGATATCACAGGATTACTTGGTAGATGGTAAATTGCGGGCGAAGGCCCGAAGGGCGTCGAGCTCGGAGCGAGGTCGGCAGGTTCCTTTGTTCATCAAGGGACCCTTTATAAGCGAAACTGCTGCGCCCATTCTTAAGTGCGTAGGAAAGGAGCGCTGACTACATACTCGGGGGAAGTACGAGGGCATATGTGCGGCCACATCGGAGCTCGGACCTTAGCGGGAAAAACACTAAAGCGAGGTACTGCGGCCTGTGCTGAATCACGACGGTTTGGTTAAAAATGCAAAGCATCGGGAGCGTACCAAGATATCATCTCCATCTAAGCGCTAGCAGCCAGGTCACAAGCCTCTAGCCTTTCCAACAATGGGAGCTATACATATTGGGACCTCTACCCATTGGAAGGGCCAGTGCAAATTTATCATTGTGGCTTGTGAACTATTTATTTTACCAAATGGTAGGAAGTAAGGCCAGCAGCGACTATCATAGAATAGAATACGCAACCGATGCAGCGCTTTTATAATATATGTAGAGCGCTTTATAATATGTGATTGGGATCCCGAGGTCCTCATGTCCGACAATGGGAAACACCATTAACTTAAGTTTAGGGATTTCATACCGAGCTCTAATCAAGAACTACTACTGGCCCCTACCATCCGCGAATCCAACGGGTGTCAAGTCACTATAAGGATTTAAAGGCAAGACTGACACCAAACTGAAGACCTAAAAGGAAAATGGGTAGACTCCCCGAGGTATTGATGGCATATTGCACCACGCAAGCAAAGCCTGGCGAGACTCAGAAACCCCGTCGCTCCGGCCTTCGGGTAATCAGCGCAGACCGCCGAGATCTACTAAAATCTCCAAGGATTGAACTAGCAAACATCGAACACAACGAGGAGGCTCTTCGCTTAAACCTGGATCTCCTAGAAGAAAAAAGAGAGTAAGTCCTGAAGCGTATGGAAGACTATCACAGAAGATAATGGTATTATGACTAAAGGGTCAAGCCTGCGAGTTACAAGCCAGTGATCTAGTTCTCAAAAGCCATGCCAGCGCGACTCCTCACATGAGAAGTCGGGACCTAATTGGGAAGCAGCCCTGAAGCATCATATCTCGTGATAATCCGACTGAAACTACGAGCTCCAAACTTAAGAAGGAAAAATCCCGCCCCTACTCATGGAACAACATCTCAATCATTCTACCGTAGACCCCGAATATAGCTCAGAATAAAGGTCCTCCATCCCGACATTTCAAATAACACTCTATTTCCATTTTTTTTTAAGTTGTTTTACGTTATGGTAGACCAAACAATAAGCTACAATGATAAAGCCGTAAGCACACCGGCGGCCTGAAGTGAAGAAGCGCATAATTAACAAAGATTGTTCTTTTATTCAAAAGAACTACAGCTTGAATACAAAATTTCATTACATAGAAGCTCATAGCCACTCGAGAATTACAAAATCACCCTTGCATCTCAAGAATCATAGTTACAAAATCGGCTTCACATCGGCCTACACTCGTCAAGACAAAAGTTCAAAAAAAAAAAAAAAAAATCTCAAGAAAGTGGAAAAGCGGAAAGAGAAGAAGAGAGAGGCGAACGAGAAGGAAAAGGAAAAGAAAAGGAAAAGAAAAAGAAAAAGGGTGTTGAAAAGAAAAAGGAAAAAGGAGAAGGAAAATGAGAAGGAAAAGGAGAAAGTGGAAAGAAGAGAAGAAAGTTAAGAAAAAAAATGGAGAGAGTTTATTACTAAAAGTATTTTCGAGTACACCGCCCTCTCCAGATACGTTCCCTAGCATAGTTCCATCATTGGACATATCTAGGGAACAACATAACTCCCACAAGGGAGGAACTAGGGAAAAACATAACTCCTACAAGCAGTAGACCATCAGAATCAAACGTCAGCTCACGATCACCAAAACAGACCTCCTGCAATGATGACCAAACCTTGATGCTTAATCATGCGCCTGGACTCGACTATGCTTAAAAGGAAGAAGGTTCAAGTGTAAGCACCATCACGCAGGGTCATTATATATGGGAGCCGTGGCGCCGGGGTGTCAAGAATCTGCCCAATTCTCCATAAATCCGCATTAAAGCTACACGCGCCTTCTCTAAGAGTAAATGAAGTCCAGCCAGTAGCCACGAGCCATGTAGCCTCGGGGAGCCCAAGAGGCTCGGGTCAGAGCGTAATTGTACCAAAAGGCAAAGGCAACCACGGAGCCATGTAGCCCGCATTCAAAAGAGGCTCGCTTTGCAAAGTTTAACAAACAAAGGCTATAGCCACGAGCTACGAAGCTCAGAGCCCACTAGCCTGGGCCCAGAAATGTGAATAAACAAAAAAGGCTATGTAGCCACGGAGCCAAGTATCTCATGAGCCTAGTAGCTAAGTTCATAGAGCGTAACAGCTCAAAAAGGCTAAGTAGCCACGGAGCCAAGTAACTCAGTTCGCAGAGCATAATAGCTCAAAAAGGCTAAGCAGCCACGGAGCCATGTAGCTCGGGTCTGGGCACTCGGGCCGCTGCAGCGTGAATGTACCAAAAGGCCAAGTAGCCACGGAGCCAAGTAGCTTAGGAGCCCAAAGAGGGCCCGCCTCAGAGCGTAATGTACCAAAATTATGTAGCCACTGAGCGCCATGTAGCTCAGAGCCCGCAGCTCAACAGGAGCGTAATTGTACTCGTAAAGGCTAGCAGCCACGAGCCATGTAGCCTAAGGAGCCCAAGAGCTCCGCCCTCGAGCATAACAACTCAAAAGGTCTCATGTAGCCACGGAGCCAAGTAGCTTAGGAGCCTAGTAGCTCAAGCCACAGAGCGTAATGTACCGAAAGGCCAAGTAGCCACTGAGCCATGTACTTAGGAGCTCGCAGCTCGGGCCTCAGAAATGCACACCAAAAAGGCCAAGTAGCCACGGAGCCATGTAGCCTGGGAGCCCGCAGGCTCGCCGCAGAGCGCACCCTCAAAAGGCCAGCCGTGGAGCCATAGCCTGGGGAGCCCAAGAATGGGCCAGATACGTAAATAAATTAAAAAGCCAAGAAGACGGGAGCCATGTAGCTCAGGAGCCCGCAGCACAAGTCAGAGAGCGTAATGTACCAAAAGGCCAAGTAGCCACGGAGCCATGTATCTCAAGAGCCCGTAAGCCTGGGCCAGGCAAAGTTTAATACCAAAGGCCGAGGCCCACCCAGCCTACGCCCGGTCCACACCGATTGTAGAACATAACTACTCTAGGATGACCTCGCGGCTTGAAAACCAAGCAATTTAGATCAGCCAAACAAGGAAATGAGTGGAGGAATTAATCAATGAATCGTGGTATATCTACAAATAGTTAAAGTCAGAAGCAATACAAAAACCCAAGCTCCGCGCCGGGATGTGCCCAAAAAAAAAAAAGCGAGAGAGAGCCTAAACGCCGACGTCGGGTCTCCGGTCAGGAAGTGGAGGATCAAAGGCGAAAGCCCCAAAGAAGGCGTAAGAATCTAGCCCCTGAGGAACCGCAGAATCGCCAGCAAAGGAGCACAATCAAATCTCAAACACCTCAAGACCTACATCAACCTCAAATTTCTGGCGCATCCTTCAACCTCCTCATCGAAAAGTCGATGTTGAACCTGTGTTCGGGAGCTCCTGGAAGCCCGACGCTGAAAGGCAAGCCGCCCGGAGGGCCCATTGGGTACATGCTCCGCTTTTTTAGCTCAATATCACTTCGGGCTCCGGCCGCCAAAGCCTCCCGTCGCAGGGAGGCTGCAACCATCCACCCATCCCCACCCACACCCCACCCGGGAGTTACCCACCTCCAAAGCTTCTAAGGTGCCCGCTCCAAGGCCGCCATCTGGCCCACGTCACCCTGGACACCGCAGCCTCCTTCCGTCGCCTATAGCCTGTCGGCAACCTCGCATCCTCCGAGCCTCCTTTCTTTATCCCTACCCGCTCCCTCCTCACTGTCGAAGCATGCTTTAGGTCGACCTATGTTCACGCAAGTTCTCGCCGCCTCTTATCCGAGCCTCGAAGACTAGTTTCTCGCTGGGTCAAGGAAGCAACCTTGGCCTTGTAAGACTGGCCAAGTGAGCCCCTATATTAACCCTCCCCGCTAAGACTTTCGCATAAGCAACCACCTTAAAAAAATAATAATAAAAATAAAAATAAAAAAAATAAAGGGAGTCAGCTACCCAAACTGAAACAATAAAGAAAAAGATCAACGAATGCACTTGGACGTACAGAGGAGGTTCCCTGAAGAAGTAGAGCTAGAGCCTCCTCGATGGGTAAGGTGCCCACCCTCCTAAGGTCGGAATCGCGCAAGATGGAGGAAACACCTCATAGCCGAGCCGCATGAGAAAGAAAAGAGTCCTCATCCCCCGAACTCGTATGATTGCATTCTGTCACCTCGCCCTGTGTTGGGTTTCCTGCAAGGCAGTAATATCCAATCCGATTGAACATAAATGCGCTCGGAATTTAAAAAAATTTTATCCCCACCCACCAAGGATCACATGCTTCATAAAAACCGCGGAAGGGTAAACGAAATCCTACCTCTTTGTAGATCGACATTCGCTGCCTTCAAAGTTTGCGCCTTGGTTTATTCAATCTTCAAAGGTGCCGCTTCAAAGTTTACCCACTCTCTACAAGTATCCACACACGAACAAATAATGAACGATCTTGTTGAATGCTAGTTCAAAGTTCGCCTTCAAAATGAAATTAGGTTTTTCTTTCTTCTCCGCTTTCTTTGTTGTTCTTAGAGTAAAAGACGACTACTACAAAAATATATATGTCTCACATATATATATCTATATAAGTCTGCTAGGGTTTTAAATCAAAAACGAATTTTTTATTATTATATATTTAAAACTCTTTTAAATACAACACTTAAATTCAAATCCTTATCGATAAGGAAACTAATTTATATTATATATTTAAACTCTTTAAAAACTCCTTTATAGATTATTTCCCTATCCAATAAGAAAATATAACAAATTAATTATTTGTTATATTTCTAAATCACGAATTTAAACTTTCTCAAAATTAAATTCGAATTTAAATAACAACTAATTGTTATTTGTAATTTAAAATAATCTTATTATTTTAAATTACTACAGAGAGTGAAAAACCATAACCGTTATTATTCGTTCTTAATGTGCGACCCTATAGGTTCAATTAACATTGCGAGGTCTAAATCACATTTGATCCTACAAGTCATAAGTGGCCTCTAGTAAGACATTATGACTACCCAAGTTAAATGAAAAACTCATGATCTCGAGACAACCTTTTAATATATTAATGACATAACTTTGTCTCATGATATCTTGATAGGAATACAAGGCATGGACAAAGTCAACCTTATATCGTTTCTATCTTTGATTACCAAACCCAATTAGATCGACTAAACAAATGACATTGATCTCCATCAATTCATTTGAGCACGACTCATGCATTTCTCGGCCAATTGTTTAGGGACCCGTGAGATATCTCTCTTATAATAAGAGGACAATTCCATCTTAATCAAGCCATATCTCACTACATAATTTTATTATGTTCCAAGTATAACCTTTATAGTCATCCGATTAAAGACAATGTTTGATTATATCAAAAACACAATATTCTTATGTCGGTGAACTATAGCGATCTCAGTCAAAGGATTTAATGACACAACTATTAGAGACACTTTAGTATCTTGATCCATGTATTAATCTTCAAGATCGTCCGTCCAATATTTGTTTCAACAAATAGATATAAATTTGATTTGTGATTCATACACATATTCATCCCATGAATATCAATCAAACTTTTATACTATCTTAATTCCATTGTTATTCCCATAACAATAACTGATTAGGGACATATTTAGAACAATTAATAATATTATTCAAGGACATTATATATAATAAACATGCAAATCATCATAATAATAAATTCTCATAAATAGTCAAAATACCATGTCCATACAATAGGCCTAGAGCACTATTACTAACAGTCTGGCACTATAGGAGGGGGAGCGGTGCCCCGTGACGTGGGACTCCAGACCGAGATAGGGAGAACCTCCAAGGGGGGCTCATTCGCCCCTCCCGAAGAGTCACCAACCTCGACGGTGGACGAAGGCGAGGGATAGGTCCCCACCTTTAGGGTCTTGCCCTGAGCAGGAGGACAGCCCTCTGGCGAGCTCGAAGGTTTCTATTTCATGCTCCTCTTCTTCTTTTCCAATACCTCTAGGAGGGACCGAAGCTCTCCCGCAAGCCAAGTAAGGGGTCTGGAATAGACGGGTGGAGGAAGATTCGACTAACGTCTGGGCGATGGAGAGGGAAGAGGACCCCAGAAAAGGAAGTCGGGCAGGCCTCGCACCGGACGATCCAGGAATATTCGACCTGATGAGCTCGGAATAAGCTTGCAGGGCGCACTTCACCAGCTTCCACTTCACCTCCTTGTCCTCATACTAAGATCGGGTCGAGCACCTACAGGCCATACGACCAAAGCAATGTTAGAAATATCCTATGATCGCTGAGGACCAAGACAAATCAAAACGAAGGAGAGCTCACATAGGTTCTCGGGGGTAGTCCAAACGGTAGGAACGCCAAGGGTGTCCTCTCGATCAAAGGGATTATACTCCCAATGACGGCCACTACAAAAAAATAACGTTCCTTCTAGAACTTGTGCGAAGAGGGAAGATCCGAAATGATCAACTTAGCACTGGAGCGCTTGAAGACATAAAGAAAGCCTTCTAAGGCCTCCTCATTAATCGAAGAAGTCTGTTGTGGGCAATACCGGGAACACCCAAGCCTTTGGTCCTAAAAAACACTAACAACCCCACCCGTAACACCCATGTTGTGGGAAATGGAGAGGGCAGACATTGAAATGTCAGCAGACCTTTATAAAAGGATGCAAAGGGTGCTCTGAGGCCGCTCTAACGCCACCTCAAAAAGCACACCATTTGCACTTCAACAACGTAGGGTCAACATACCTGGCACCAAACTGGGACTTCAGTGGGGCCCATACTGGGCCACGGGAAGATCTCAAATCGTGCATTTGAGGTTCCCGGACGATCAAACACCGGCCCTAGTTCAGAATAGCAAACAAATACTCGTGTGAGTCGTTAGGAGCCAAATTTCACAGAGCCTGGCCGTCTATCCAAGTGGAAAAGGAGGCTCCTGGGCGCTTGAACCACCACTACCAAATTGTTGTACTTCATCCGACCATTAACTAGACGCCGGCAGATTACTCCCTATACGTAGAGTATGAGCTAATTGCATAAGGTCAGAAAAGAAGAAAGAGAGAAATCAAAGGAAATGCAGAGTCTTAACCCGCATGCCCTATAACCTAGCAAGACTTCGAAACCAAAAGGACAGAGGAGAAGAAAAGACGACGAGGGACACCACCCGCCAGATATCAGTGGACCACTCGAAAAGCAACTTCCGAACATTAGCCCACAATAAAACAAGGAAAAAAGGGAAGGCCCAATTGTAGAGGCAAAAAGCTTCAAGAACAGGGGAACAAAGTGCAAACGGTCATGGGACGTTTTTAAGGAAGCCAAGAGCCACACCCGAAATAAATACGGAAATCGAGAAGCCGGGCTACATCACAAGATCGGGACGGACGGCAAAGCCCTAATCAAACCTCTTCTTAAGTAGACACGTATCAGCTCGATCCAAGAGCGATACAGCCTCGCCTCTACGCCCGTCATCAAAGGTCAAAAGGGGAGGCAACTGACAGTTCAAATAAATGGCAGGCCCGTAAAAACATGCTTCAAACGCCGGGATTAAAATCGGGCCCAAAGACTAGCAATGAGTCCCACGGTATCCTCAAAGGTAGCCCAAAACGAGGGCCCACTCCGCCTCTTAAAAGCGCCGATACCCCTGAACTGTGACATGGGAAACGCCCAATCTCCACCAATCGGGGAAATAAGATATTTCCCAATTATCACCCCTGAATTATCCCTTATTAATCGACTCACGGTAAGGAAAGAAAATCTCCTACCCAATAAGAGAAATATTATATCATCCTCTAACAAGGAAACATGCTATTCAGTGTCATCATCCAACTAGGAAACATACTATTCAGTATCATAATCCGATTAGGAAAGTTGTCATGATCACATTATAAATACCCACCACCATAAGTGAAAGGTACGCAGACTTACGCACAAAAAATTCATTCCCTAAGCATTTGATCTTCTCTTCCCGAAAGAACCGACTTAGGCATCGGAGAGGTAGAACGCGAGGCCTCGCCGATCCTTTTGTTTCTTGTTTTGCAAAGGAGTCCAACGCATTTTATCGGGCCGGACCGCCCAAAGAATTCAAGCACGCTCAAGCCCAATTCCGGTTGAAAAAACGTCATCACCATGAATCCAGTGCAACATTACAATTGAGGGAAAAAATAGTGGCGCACTTTTTCTTTGCTATTTACAAAAAAAACACATGCTTAGAACTGATATGTTTCGATATTCTAACATTTTCCGGTTACTTACAGGCCACTTAATCGGCCATAATTCATGTGAAAGCCCTGAATTAGTGAAGACTTTGGACTTCCCAATATAATTGGTCCATGGAAAGGAAACATAGAGTCATCCAAAAGAACTTGAAGAAGAAGCCTGAAAATTTCAAAGTTCAAAGGCCTCTCACAGAAAGGAAGAAAGTTGGCATATGGTGCAAAATGACTGGCCATGGGTACAAATCCTTCAATCTTATAACTGACAATTTTGATAATGACAATTTTTCTGCTAGATGTTGAAAATTTTCATCACCTATCTCAATTTCTTGCATATTCCTTATTTACAGGGAGGGGTGTAATTATTGTAAACTTACTAATGTGCATTCACTAGTACTCTTAGCTCTAAGTTTTTTTAGGTGTGGTCAGGTATTTGCCCTTTGCCTTTTCGCCTCTTTCTTTGTATACATCATGTATACTTTGAGGCTTGACCTTGTTTTGTCAATATATTGTCTACTCTACAGACAAAAAAATTTCACCATATACTAAATGTAAATTTTTCTCCAATATAACCCCTCAGAAAACTATTTGAATATGTTTCGCCTCATTTTGATTTACACATATAATAACAAAACAAGGTAATAGAAATCGATAAGGTGTCGTGGAAAGTTTTCCGTCCTTACACATCGAGAATCTATAAAAGACCCACATGATAACTCAATCTTGCAATCAAATCCTAACATGAGTAACCTTATTTACGAGGATCAATTCACCTTTCAAGATTGATCAAACCAAGATAATAACTGAAACCATATAAGAAGCCTCTACCACCAACAGAATAGACTTATCAGAGTAATAGCCTAACAAAAGACCGTCAGTGTTGATATAAACAAAGGTATAAGATCTCCAATTCGCCTCCTAATTTCTTAACCTTGAATCTTATCCCAAAAATAAAACATAAAACTCCTTCTCACTTTCCGCTCGGGAAATTGAGAACCCCGATCACTATCACAAAAATACGGAGAAAGAGGGTTCTTCACTAATCCCCAAAGTCGAAGAACAAAAAAGGCACTCATTCTATCCTGATCCAACTCAGATTTGCAAAGCCCATCTAGAATGAGATGCGAAGAAGATCCTCTAAATGCCTTCACCGCTTAAATTACGCAAATGAGAATGCTCAATGGTGTTAACTCATAAGATCAAAGCGGGTGTGATTTGGAAGCCAAAATTCTACCACAAGAATTGCATGATGTAGTTGGGCGCTTTCATTGTAGTACCAACCATAATCGCTTTTACTTTCAAAGTAGAAAAAGAGATAAATCTTGAACTTTGCAACCACTTACCGGGACAAGCAAACGGGTTCGAATGAACTTCGACATTTCTAAATTTAGCAACGGGAGACCGTTTGAGCTTGACAACTTTAAGCCAATTTCCAAACAGTTTGGAATTTGTTTATATCATTATGGAAATGAGGTACAAGACCCCTAAAGTTGTTGAAGTATAACTGATGGATGCAATCAAATGCTTCTTCCTTAATTTTTTTCATAGAACAAGGATCCATCCTTAAGGCTTTTGTAGATTCTTGTAAAATTTAGATTGCATTATTCAATTATAATGCTCCCCATATCCAAAATGCTCCCCAGAAACTCCAAATTCCACCACAAAAAAAAACAAACAAACAAAACAAAAACAAAAAACACCAATTCACAAACCACAAACAAACAACTACTTCAACACGAAAACCTTTGCGATCCACACAGCCTAGAGCAAGCAAAAAAACACCACCAACAACAAAAACCCTAATTACATCAACCAGAGAGAAAAATCAAGAAAAAACCAGATCGTGATTGAGAGCTTACAAACTGACGAATCGTGATTCGACAAACCGACCCGCGACGAAGGAGATCAGGGAAACCCTAATGGGTGAAACCTAAGAGAGAGATATCAGAGAGAAAGTAACAGTAAGAGGTGTTAATGAAGAATCCAAATTTGGAGCGTGGCGTCTTCAAACAACCGAGAGGAGAAAATAGGGGAAAAAACAAAAACCCTAATAACAGACAGCAGGGCACAGCGGTAGGGAAGAATAAGAATTAGGGAATTGCTGCTATCATGGATAACGTCATTTGGTTTAAGTCAAATTGCTGCTGTCATGGACAGCGACATTTGACAATTCCAATTGTCGTTGTCCATGACAGCGGATTACGCACTACTTTGGCAATTACTTTGCTTTCCAAATTAATTTTATAATTTTTTTTCAATTAAATTATTTCGGTCTAAAACTCATAAAATATAATATCTCAACTATTTCATGTTACTGATGGTCAATAAATAAAGTACAGTTTAAAATTATCAGTCCCCTTAGTACTATTGAAGATTTACCCAATCATTAACTTTAAGGTCTCATTGGATTAATCGATCAAGGTGTATGCAAATAACCATGGTTATAAAAAAGTATAGTTTAACATTAATGAATGATGATATTATAGGAGTGATTATGTTATAGTGAAAAAAATTATTTACTTATAAAATTAAAAATCAATAAATAAAAACAATAAAAACCTATAACACTTTTTTTTTTAAAGAGATAAATTTATTGATTCGGATTAACAATATAATCGATAGAAATACAAAATCAAAAGTGCTAAAAACTTTAGTGGATGGCACAGCATCTGAGTTAATAACAAAAAGATCGGTTTAAGGCCTATACATTTACAACATATTGTCGAACAAGATTTGATATGTTAACTTTGGATAAAACTTTGTCATTTGAACTATCAACGCGAAAACCCACAAAGAAGCTAACCGTCAACGACACAACTATCTGCCGCAACAAGTCGGCTTGAAAACATGTCGCAATAAGCCGTAAGAAAACACACCGCAACAGTCGACGATAAAAACACGAAAAACAAAGGAAAACTCAAATCGAAGGGAAAGAAACCACTTATTGAAAATAAAACTCAAATTACGGGAAAATGATGGAATGAGTGATTTCCATGTCAAGAATGACAAAAAAATCACTCCTATCTAATAAAGATGAGCTTGAAAGATAGAACAAAAGGAGGTCAATTAAGGTTTCTAGAGAGGAAAAAAAGCAAAGGGATCTATAACACTTCTTTTTTTGTGAGTTGCATCATAAAAAGTCAGTTTAAAATCATTTTAAATATAAATAATCTAACAAAAAACCCACAGAAACCAAAGCAATGGCGTGCACTACCATTAGCCCGGCGGCATATGCCCCCAAATTTGTTTACAATTTTTTTTTTCTTTCAATCAAATGGACTCACCTCCCCTAATTATGCACCCTAATTCAATAACATCTTACATCACTAAACTACAATTCCAAATTTGTCAATATATACCCTTGAACTAAATTCCTCGGTCCGCCGTTGAACCAAAGGACCACCATTTGAACCGGTCGAGGAGAATGCTTGAACTTCTGTGGAGGCATTTTATCGCCCTGGAAAATTGAAACATTTTCTATCACATCTTCGTTGTATTTTTTATGCACCATTTACTAGTTTTCATATACATATATTGAATATTAACTAACTTTTAATCAACTTTAAGTTAAACTAATTAAATGAAATACATATCTATAGCCTACTATAAATAATCGCATGAGACAAAAATAATAATAATAATAATGGTGCAAAAAAATGGTATTTTATAAATTACTATACATATATATCAACCGGTTTAATTGGTTATGGTCTACCGATTAAACCGATCAACCCGCTGCGGGTCCACCATGACCGGGGTTGATCGAACAGGGCCACCGCTGGAATTGATTTATCGATTTACCAACTGGTTGAGATGCACATCTCGACTAGTTGGATCCAATACCATCAATCTAGAACTGATCACCGAAATTACTGACGTCGATGCAAGAGCTCATCTAAAGATCCAAAGAGCAGTCAGCTTGACCGGTCAATGAAATCTGGCCGACCGGTTTAGCATTTGGTCAAGTCCAACAACTATAAAACAGTAACTTTGAGTGCATTTAATGAAACAACCAATTGGTTGAGTGAAATGGTCGACTGATTGAGCAATTGGTCAATTCCAACGGCTATAAAACGGTAACATACAATGCACAACTGGTAGTTTTTTAAAGGAATCGGTCGACCGATTAATAGCTTGTTTTGCTGCTGAGTTCCCACTCTATAAATAGAGTGTTGGAATCATTTAATGAACATGAGACTTGTTGCATTTATTCTCTCAACCACCATTTCTCTTGCTAATCAATTCTCAATCTAGATTCGTGGTGCATTCATTCCACTTGCATATTCTAGAGTGCACCTTTGTATTCATCATAAGCTTGAGTGATATTTGATCCATCTTGAGAACTAGAGAGCGAGAGTCTCATCGGTTAATAAAGAAAGTTTCAAGTGTGTATAACTTAAAGGATTCGTGAAGTGCCCATTATGCCTAAAATCCAAGTGTAAAAAGAAGGTTTCGAGTTAACTCGAAAACTACCGAACCCTCACCGGTTGAAGGTTGAGGAGAAGTGGACGTAGGTAAGGGTGTGCCGAACCACTTTAAATCCAGAGTTTGATTTCTCTACTCTATATCTCTTTATTTATTGTTTTTGTAGTTAAATTTGTAGATTTCTTATTGATTTACAATTTTTTTTTTTGAGAAAACCAATTCACCTCCTCTTAGTTAATTTGCTAAGTCATAATCAACTTTCAAAAGCCATTGGATTTATTTAATTCAAATGCTACTCTAAGTCCTTGGATTATATATATTTGGTTGATTGAATATGATATTGATAGAATATGCATATCTTATGAAATCATATCTCCGTGGCGTACATAAGAGGATAAATGATATTACGGATTCAATAAATATTTTTGAGTTTTTCTTCTTCTTTTTTTAACAATAAATTTATTTTACGAAATAAGCATCTCAAAATGTTTAAAATTTGATTAAAAATTAATTTATGATAGATGAAATATGCATATTTCATATCCTAGCAAGGATTTAGCATTTCTCATTTAAAAGGGATAGATAATTTACATAAGCATTAATCTTATCTCATATTTTAGTGAACGTATGTAACCCTAAAAGGTAGCTTAGTTGGTTTGGTACTCGGGCCTGCCTCCCTCAATGATTACTAGCTCAATCACCTCTAGGTCATTGGAAAGGTTATTTCTGTAGCTGCTAACTTTAGAACTTCTTGCAATTAATCGAAGTATGTGCAAATACACCCATAATTATAAAAAAAAAAGTATAATAAAAGTCATCAATCAAATATGAGTTAAAATATAATATCTCAACTATTTCATGTTATATCCTGTCAATCAATAAAGTACAGTTTAAAATTATCAGTCCCCTCAGTACTATTGAAGATTTACCCAATCATTAACTTTAAAGTCTCATTGGATTAATCGATCAAGGTGTATGCGAATAACCATGGTTATAAAAAAGTATAGTTTAAGATTAATGAATGATTATATTATAGGAGTGATTATGTTATAG
Source organism: Tetrastigma voinierianum (assembly GCA_016808115.1). NCBI lineage: Eukaryota > Viridiplantae > Streptophyta > Magnoliopsida > Vitales > Vitaceae > Tetrastigma > Tetrastigma voinierianum. Next base: position 818,908 of record JAEQBH010003972.1, read on the forward strand.
TAAAAAAATTATTTACGTAGAAAATTAAAAAACAATAAAAACCTATAGCACTTTTTTTTTTATAAAAAAAGATAAATTTATTGATTCGAATTAGCAATATAATCGACAGAAATACAAAATCAAAAGAAACTCAGATATGACACATCATCCAGTTAATAAAAAAATTCCATTAAGGCCTACACATTTACAACATATCGACGAAAAATATTCGAGCATGTTGACTGGGATCGAACTTTCCATTCGAATCCACCAACTTAAAAAACCCTAAGAAGTTAACCGTTGATGACAACTCTTCTCACGTAATAAGTCCTAGAAGAAAAAACACGCCGCAAATGTGTCAATGACAAAAATACAAAAAAACAAAGGAAAACTCAAATCGATGTGAAAGAAACCACTTTATTGAAAAAAAAACTCGGATTGTGGAAAGATCAATGGAATGAGTGATTTCAGGTCAAGAATAACAAAAAAATCACCCCTCCTGTCTAATAAAGATAGGCTTCTGAAAGACAAAATGCATGTAAGGCGATTGTGGCTTCCGCAAAGGTGCAAAGATCTATAACACTTCTTTTTTTTAGAGTTGCATCATATAAAAAGTTGTCCAAAAAGTCATTTTAAATATGAATAACGAAAAAAACCACAAACAAAAGCAATGGCAGACCTACCATTAGCCTGGTGGGCATATGCCCCTCTAAAATTTGTTTACGCTTTTTTTCTTTTTAATCAAATGGACTACCCCTAATTATGCCCCCTAATTCGATAAGATCTTACATCACTAAACTACAATTTCAAATTTGTCAATATATACCCTTGAACTAAATTCCTCGGTCCGCCGTTGAACCAAAGGACCACCGTTTGAACCGGTCGAGGAGAATGCTTGAACTCTAGGGAGGCATTTTAATGCCCCTGGAAAATTGAAACATTTTCATCACATCTTGTTGCATTTTTCTGCACCATTTACATTAGTTTTCATATACATATATTGAATATTAACTAACTTTTAATCAACTTTAAGTTAATCGAAACTAATTAAATGAAATACATTTTATAGCCTACTATAACACTGCATGAGACAAAATAATAATAATAATAATAATTATTGAACGTTATCTAAAATCATCTTGACCATCATGAACTTTTCAATATCCTCAATTATAATGTATTTGCAATATTAAACAACAAACTCATGACTACAATAAAGAAAATAGAGAAATATCGTTTCGATGTTTCAAATAATCCAAGTAGTGTGACGATAAAGTAGTGTTAACTTTAATCTTGAGTCAAAATATTTAACTTATTCTTACTCAAAATTCAAAACTATAATTACAACAAAAATTGAAATCAATATAAGTCAAAGTCATCGATTTATTTAGGTTATGTTTGATTCTTGAAAAAATTAAAAGAAAAATACAAGGGAAAAAAAATAACGAAGAAGAATAGAATGAAAAATAATAAAGGAAAATAAACTTTAAGTTAAATATAATATATTATTTTTATTTACAGTTAGAAAATAACTATATGCGGAGATATAGTTTAGAGATGAAAACAATTCTCAAAGATTTTTCATGTCAAATCATCAAAAGTGTGATTAAAGCGGAAGCGTATCTGAATTCATAATGAATATGATGATAAGAATAGTTTGATTTTTAATCTTCAAATCATGTAACTAGGACTTAAGTGATCGGTTCTATCTTCTAAGTCTTGTATATTCACACAACTCTTCTGATTCTTTAAGAGTCTTTCATCTATTTTGATAGGATGATTGAAAAAAAACTATATGTATAACTTGGGGACCATAACTTATTTATAATTAGTCATGTCCACTTTTGGAGAGTCATGATACATCCCTCATTCGGAATATTCATAATACATTACAATATCCATGATACATCTCTCATCACAAGAAGTTATGACCTTTCATTTCTTATTTCTAATTTAATCCATCATAAAATCATAAATAAGACCTTTAATTTCTAACATTACATAGTCATACTTATTATCTTCAGTAACTTAATTCTTATGAAATCACTTCATAGGAGTTACGTAGATCCATAGGATAAATATCTTACATTTACTGTCGGCTGCCTCTGGATTCTCGTAGTTCTGATCGCTGGGCATTAACCAAGCGCAAGGACTCGCAAAACAAACAAGAACCTGTCTCTTAGATTCTCAAAAGCCACGATCGTCGGGGGCATTAACCGAGAGGAAAAGACCTGAAAAACAAACAAGGCACCGACGGTGGAAAGTCAATCAGCTCCGATGCTTAAGCCGACAGGAAATAGGGAGAGTAACACATTCATTTTAAATGGCTTCCTCCTTCTCGCTATGATTCCTTCCCTCGTTTACGGCTGAGAGGATGATCCACTTTATGAAAAGCGGGTGATCGTTCGGGAAATGGAAACGTGTGCTTCATTCGGGCGCTGCCGTACCGTTTCCTTTCGATGCCTGTTAACCACCTTCGCTCAAGAATCGCTGGTCATCCCAAGGTGGTTACTGCACGCGGGATTCGTGGAAGGATGTGTTTTTGAGCTGCGAGGGATCAGCTGAAAAATTATTGACTGATCATCTTCTGTAGACTAATGCGGCTAGAAGAGGATGTCCGTAATAAATCCCGCAGCTCATCAGGTGGATCGGATAGTCCACGAGCCGGGATTCGGGCCGTGGTTCGGATTCGTGTTCGTGTGAGGATATTTCGTCCGCCTATGTGCAAATGTACTGGCTCGTCAGCCCGACCGCTGACTACCCGTCAACCCACCTGAATACAAGTGGATGCCTGCTACCCGACGCCACTTTAGAAAATCTAGCGTAGCCTTCAGACAGTGGAGCACCCAATACAACACCTACATGAAACCCGTCCTGGGCAAATTCAACATAATCACAACATGAGTAAACGACCACTGGGGCCCAATAACCATACTCATCATGATATAACAACTATATCCAATAGTTTCAAAAGAGTTAATCAATTCTCTTTTATACAACACATATATTAAAATTAGAGAATTCTAATATATGTATACAATCACAAAACCAAAGCCACAATCTAGCTTTTCTTCTAAACTCAAATTTCCAGGACGAAACCATTCCCCGTGCGCTCCCCGTACCGAAAAATATGTTCTCGATAGTGGTGAGCTTAATGCTCAAGAGTGGAATCACCCAAGGGCTACTCTCCACCTATGCATATGCAATGCTCCAAAATAAACACACATTCAAGCAAAATGCATGATCCTAGTTGAATGTTTAACTTATCAACTCATACCCAGAAGTCTCAGGCTCTCTCACACTTGCTAAACAAACGCATGAGAAACATTAATTTCAGAAACAAGTTATTTGTTTATATTTGTGATCTACCCTTCGATTTAAGTAGTGGTACAATATTCGATGTTATGTATTTAGTGGACTACCTCCGAGATATATCAAATTTACTAGTCTACCCTCAGAAACTGATTCTCTTGAGAAACCTCATGTAGCTCACTCCTATCTCTAAGTGCCCCAGTGCATATGAAATGCATTGTGATGCCATTTCAATAACTTATATAACACATGCAAATATATCACCATGCATATATTCATATAATTTAAATCACACAATCATGTCATGTAATTCCATAATTCATTACACCAAAAATTAGCTCACTTGGGTTAATTGTCAAACACGAGCAATTCGAATTTAATCACTCAATAAAACACATTCTCATATGAAAATTTGCTTTTATGTCCTTTGACCATCAATCATCGGTTCACTTTATGAACCAAGATTTTCTCGACGGTCAGGCCTCATACATCAGAGCATACATTTTCACATAAATTTTCGTAGGAACCTTGAATCAGCCCGTGGACAGTCACGGACTGTCCACATGGGTTTCTAAATTTTTTCCACCTCGTTTCCAAGCTTTGGAACCGATCTAACGGCCCCTCACGACCTCATTCAACTCAAACATTGTAAATACACTTAAACGAAGTGTAAAACCAGTGGGGAGAAACTCACTCACCGAGTTTGAGGAAACTCCTAAATCCGGTACCCCGCAGCGAAGCCCTCTCGCGTAGAGCGGCTCTCCTTCCTTACAATCGAAGGCTATGAAGCGGTCGGATTCTTGTGTATTTCTAGAGAGAAGGAAGACTCTCTTTCACTAGAATCACACCATTTAGCCACTGGACCTTTTTTCTTCTCATTCACGTTTTTTCCTTGCCTTTTTGAATTGTGGGAGACAACACTATTGAGTGTTTTGTCTTTTTCCCACTTAAGCAAATTCCATTAATACCCGTTATGTCCCTCTTTTCGGTTTGACATTCGGCACTAAGCAGCCTTCCATTTCCTCATTTTCTCTTACCCACTTATGGCACATGAGTGGTATATCTTGACTGGTCGCATCAAAATCGTTTTTAGGCACCGTTGCGGTGCCTGCTCGTCGCTGATGCCAACTCCGCCAGTCTCGAATTCACTTGAATTTTTCGTGCTAGCTAGATTCGAGACAATTCAGCGGTGCAATGGTTTTGTCATCAGAGATCTAGAGAATAAATTTTGGATTTTTAGCAGAAATTACACTTCAAATGCAAAATTACGATTTTGCCGTTTTAAGGAAATTGAAATTTAGGGTGCTTCGTGACACGTGGGTTTGGTATGTCAGGCCTTCTGAATAGAGGTGCGGGGCCAATTGTCATGGTACCCGCGCTTCTCTTCAAAGTTGTTTATTTATTTCAACTCATCAATACAATGATAAGATAATTTTAAAATATATGATTTTTTTTAAGTATTTTTATTCTCTTTCATTTTCTTTAAAATTTTTCATTAGACAATTAAACATGAGAAAATTATTTTCCATAACATCACTTTCCTTTGTTTTCTAGAACCAAACACAACCTTTATTAACTTAATTTGCAAACACCCTTAGTCATATGACAGATATTGCAAATGACGTTGTTTATTTGATATAAGTTGTTGAGTAACATGTCATCCTTGTGTTTATATTTAATACAAAATATTGTCTTTTGTTCTTTGCTAAAGATATAATAGAAATCGTTATTTGATCTGATGTACATGGGATAAAATATAAAAAATATAATAAATAAGTGAATATATTATTATTTTCAAAAAATTATATTAAAAATTAAGTAAAAATAATTATATTTTGAATAAGATAGAAAATCATTTTTTTTTAAAATATTGGGATCAAATATAAATAGCATTACATTTTGCATCAGAATTTATATAGTAACAATGTATTTTCATAGAATTTCATACAGTTCAAGATGATCATCACCCTTGCTCGTTATGACATTTGTCATATTTTTGAGTTTAAAAATATTATTTCTTTTATTTTCTCAGCTGGGTTTTTAGTTAATTCTCTTTACAAATATAATTTAAATGTATTTAATAATATAATATTTCATTATTCATCATTTCTTATTATTTATGATATTATTGTTTATCTTTTTTTCCTCTTCATTATTACTAGAAATGATTATTTGAATAACAATTTTTTATGACAGCATAATATTACATATATTTTATATTTTTATAATAATGAAAATTATTAATATCAACATCATGTATTTGCGGTTAAAGATAATAGTACATACCTTTTGTTTCCATGATAAAATAATTATTCAAATATCAATGATTGATAAGGCAGGTGAGTGAGAGCCCATAAATATTTTGAAATAAATATATATATTGTAAAATCAGAAAATTCTAATTTTTTGAAAAGTTAGAAATTAATTTAGATCAAAATCTGGAAATTTTCTGATCCGGATGTGACTGGACTTCTATAGTTGGAATCATCTCGTGAAATCTAGCTATAAATCAAGTTTGTGATTAGGCAGATGAGGGTCCCTAAAATGTCTTTTTAGAGACCGCAGGGTGTGGTGTAAAGTATGACGAAACGAGAATATGATGTAGCCAAAAAATTAACATGCCTTGTATCCATGTATTTATGGGTTGTGAGAGACAGAGATAAATGACAGATTAAGCAGTGTCAAATAGCCCTTAAAGTCAAACTAAATGACAAGGAGAATTCGATAAAAGAAAAATGGTTAAAGACATCTTCTTATATTGTTGCACAGGCAATGGTGAGGGGAAGCTGGTTTTAGAAAAGGAGAAAGTCCAACTTCTCTCAGTTCTGAAGCTTTGATTTATGCCATTCTCGTCGAGACTAGAAACAAAGTTGATCATTCTGAGAGACTCACAGTGGACTACCAGTTTTAATGAGTTTAAGAAAACTCCAAGAGGTAGGTGTCTTCTCCTACTTGATTTATTCTTTGGCTAAGAGCCATTTTAATGGATGGTGATTTGTTAAGACCTCGATGGCCGTATTTTTGGTCCCAAAATGTTTGGACCAAGTGAAGAAAATCCCTAGTGTGGCCGTGAACAATATTGAGACCTAGGGTTTTACTGTTCACGTGATTTATGTGTGATTTGTGTGTTGCTTGGGTGGTTCAAATAGATTGCTTGATTAGTTATTATTAAGTATGAGGCTCAATTACAAATTTGTTAATTACCATGGTCTGAATAACATGATGTTGTGGTTGTTGAATTTTGTTAAATATATGCATGTTTAAAATATATTAACATGAATTGTTGGAAATGACATAATGCATTCCATATGCTGCCAGGGCACCCAAATGGTAGGTGTGAGTGCAATACATTAATCGGAGGGTTGTCAAATGAAATGGAATTGCTGTAAATTCTTAAAATATTAAATTATCGGAAAGTTGTCCGAATAATTATGTTGGGAAGATTGTCCAACAATTCACGTCGGAAGGCCTATGAATTGTTTCGGAGAGTTACCCAACAAGTTCACCTCGGAGGATCGTCCAACGTATTATATCGGAGGGTTATTCTCAATTAAAACAAATATTTTGTTTGGAAAGAAATAGATTTTCATACATAGCGACATCGTGTAGAAGAAGTCCGGTGGAGACTCCATGAAGCTGGATTGACAAGTAGACATTCAGTGGATCATGCGTTTCGCTTGAATGCGTTTGGTTGCCATGTATCACGCAGGTGGGAGTAACCATTGAAGTTAATATACGGGCATTGTTCATCTTGTTGAGGAACATTATTTAGTCTGAAGTGGAAGGCCAAGCGCTCATGAGGCCACTTTAAGAAGAAGCGGATTGTGGCTTTTGATATTTTTATTATAACGTGTTAGAATTCTAAAATTTTAATATATTTTGTATTAAGAAATTGAAATTAACTCTTGAACTGTTGTAATATATAGTTGGTTGGATATATTTTGGTGAGAATGATGTGTAGGCCAATGCTTCAAAACACTCATTGTGATCCTCATGATGCTGAGACATAGTTTTCAAGTTGGCCGGTGGTCAAGGGACCTGTAAAGATTGGAAGAATCATGACACATGTGAGCAGATTATCTGAATACCTAGACTAAGGTTTTGGTGGCTATCATAGTTTTAGTTTTGATACGGCTTCACGAAACAGTATCGAGCATGAATACAGTACCTAAGGCAGGGACGGAAGCCAGGCCCGTGAATCATTAGGGTGTGAGAGCACCACAACTTAATAACTTCGATGTTAGGGTTTGGTGTGTGGTGCCTAGAGCGGTCTTGAGACTGAAATTAGACACTACATTATTATAACTTATGTGCCTTGATTGTATAACATGATCTTTGGTATTATGTGTTGTCATGTTTGTCTTAATTGAACTAACATGGAATAAACACTGAGTCAGAAAACCTTAACCACTAAATTTGAAAGGCTTGTTTTGAGGATTTTTGGAAAGAATGGTCCATAAATAAACAAAAAAAAATGTTGAGAATTTTTACGAGGTTTTAGTATATAAAACGAGGAAAAAATATATATAATAAGCCAATAAAATTCATGAGTTCTCTTTTGGAAAATGAAAAAAAAAAAAAATATATATATATATATATATATATATATATATATATATATATATTGGTCTTTTCGATGGAATGGAACAAAAAGAAAAAAAAATGAATGAAAAAAAAAAAAACGTGCAAAAGAGGCTGGATGGGCTACTGCCCATTTTCCAACTTTGGGTCACGATACAATGTGTTCTTATCGTGACGGTCCTCTTTGAGGCGCGTGCGTTTGGGCATCGTAGCCGGGCTGCACGACTCTGACAGACCGGCGCGGCGGCTTGTTTCTTTGCGACAACGCCTTCGTGATGCACCGGGAGGCGCTGCGACACGGCCCGGCTGCCGCGTGACTTGCCTTTGGGGTGTGTACGACCTAATTCATTTGTATCGTGGGAGGCGTCTTTTGTGTGGCGACATAGCGCCTAGCGCCACGATACGGCGCGGGCGGCTGCGACAGCGCCGGCTGCGACCTGACGCAATCTGTATTGTAAATTTGAGTCGCGATACAATTTTTTTGTATCGTGGCAGAAGCGTATGGCGCGCGACCACGGTAGTAGCGACACGACTGCGACAAAGGCCGGTCGCGGCCTTTGCTGCATGGCCTCGGTGGCGAGGCGTGCCCGCGTCACGGCGCCCGGTGCGTTACGACCACGGCATGGCGCGGTGTCGCAGCATTTGCGGCTGTGCGGCCTGGGCCTTGGGTGTGTGCGCGTGCACCGACGGTTTGACTCGGTGCTTTGTTTCAGTCACTATTCGGATCATTGTTCATGGACACTGTTCACGGGGTTTAAAAAATAATAATAAATAAAATAAAATGAAATAAAAATAAAATAAAATTTTTGTTGTTTATGATTTAATGTATGAAAATTTTTCGGTGCGTGAATAGTATCTCGGGGCTGTATTTACACCCTTAGAGATACCTCACTAAAACTTAACTTGCCATTTGATATGTGTAGATGGCTAGTCGCGAGAGAGGATGTAGAGGTGGGTCTCACGAGATGCTGGCCACCACAGTGTTGACAACGGTAGGCCTTTGCTGGGTTGTGGGGATTGCGGTTGCTACCATTGCACGGGCTGCGTGCGGCCCGAATTGTGAGGGAGGTTTAGATAACCTCCCCGGTTCGAGGCACATCATCATCAGTCACGGGAGAATCAGTGATGTGAACCATTTGGTTTATGCGAGTTGAGAAGATATTGGAGCGATGGAATTACCTCGGAAATCGACCGGATCAAACTAGTTGCATTCAAGCTAGAGGCGGGCCCGAAGTGTGGTGGGCGGGGCGAAGACCTCCTAGGGATCTAGAAAGCAATGACATGGGCCGAGTTCGAGTTCGTAGGCAGAGTATTTTCGGACACTGTAGACATGCGAGATCGGGAGTTCCTAGAATTTGACGAGGGAGCTATGGCCAGAGTGATTGAGTATGTGGCCGGGTTTACGGAGTGCTTCGATTGCTAACGATTATGTGACCTGTGAACGTAAAATCGGGGAGATTTGAAATGGATTAGAGATTGTCCGTTCGGACGAGGATAGGACTTCTCTACCAAGACATGGACTCTATGATTGGGACGGCCATGACCATGGAGAGGGAGATAAATGATGCACGGAGCACTCGGGATGCAGGTGCAGGTGGTAAGAGGAAGGAGAGTCAGTCTTCTTCCAGTTTAGGAAAGAAGCAGAAGGCTTCTAGTTCACGTGGGTTCTAGAGCCGCGGCCATCCGGGCTAGGGACGGATCAGGTTGCCAGTCAGGCTGGGCAGATGGTGTGCTACCATTGCCGGCGACGGGACATGAGGAGGTTGCCCCCCCGGAGGCAGAGATCCCAGGATTTTGGGACAGCTCAATCCCAATCAACGGTGGGACGGGAGGCCCGGATGCGATATATTCCTCCCGCCCAGTATGAGTTAGGAGCGATGTCGATCTCGGGGAGCTCTGCGGGCACCTCCTTTAGAGCAAACGGAGACGGATCATGGGGTGAGGTGGGGAGGCAGGAGTCCTGAGGGCGGGGACATCGGAGGAGTTCGGGCGTGTCTATCTTAGATCACATCTGTGAGCCGTGAGCGACGATCATGGGGATTACGTTTTCTTTATCTTCACTTTATGGGGCGAAGTGGCTGATTCGGGTGCTTGCGCTCTTCATTTGTTGCAGTTGTGATGAGTTGGGCTTAGAGGTTGTGAGGCCTTGGAGGAGCCCTTGCCATGTGAGTTCTCCCCCTAGGGTTTAGGGCGAGGATATGGATGATATGTCGAGGTTGCGGAGGCCAGAGATCTCTGGGATTACGCTTTCGCGGTGGACTAGAATTAAATGGAGCGTGTCGGTTCGGCGATCATCGAAAATGAATTGGTGACGACACAAAGTCGTCATGATTTGAAGGCGTAGGAGGGTTACCGCCTACACACAGGACGGTACTAGGTTGTATTTCAGGGGGACAAGCATGATATTTTACCCCAGACTATGTACGAGTCAGTGTCATAGACGATTAGCGGGTTGGCCTACTTGAAGGCCTACTGAAGGGCCCAGTGAGACGGACTTAGATCTACCCTGCGGTATGAGGATGTTTTCCCCGATGAGCCTAAGGATTGCCTTCGCAGAGGGTTGTAGACTTTTGTATCGAGTTACACCCTAGTACTTCGCCCATCTCTATGACTCCACATAGGATGGCGCCATTTGAGTTACGAGGAACTGGAAGTCCGGTACGAGATGGACGGTTCATGGCCGAACACTTCACCGTAGAGCTCGGTTCTATTTGCGAAGAAGAAAGACAGGACCCTTCGATTGTGCATTGACTACCAACAGTTGAACAGGGTTACGATCAAGAATCGATACTCATTACCGAGGATTGATGACTTGTTTGATCAGTTGAGAGGAGCGCGAGTCTACTCCAAGATAGACCTTCGCACTGGTTACCATCAGCTGAGGGTTAGGGAGGCAGGATATCCTAAGAGCGGTCGGGCGCGTTATGGGCACTTTGAGTTTACGGTGATGCCCTTTGGATTGACGAATTCGCCAGCAACATTCATGGACCTCATGCATAGGGTATTCCAGCCTGTTGGTCAGAGTTTTGCATTGGTCTTAGTGGATGTTTTGTTCTCCAGTGGGAGAGAAGCATGAGAGGACCCCATGAGGATTTTCACAGTTGAAAGCCCCATCGGTTAATACACATGATTGATGAAATGCGAGTTTTGGCCTCATTTGAGATTTTGGACACATAGTGTAAACAGGGTGATGAACCCCGAGAAGAGTCGGTGTGATGAGTTGGAAGACGAAGTGATTCTCGAATCATGATTTTTGGATTGTTTGAGTGCTCTGGGAGAATTCATTGGGTTCTCCCAGTTGGCGGCACCTATGAGATTGACCAGGAAGGGGGTCAAGTTTGATTGGGATGACCGATGCGAGGAGGCATTCCACTATGGCCTTGACTCCTATCTGAAATCAGTGTCCGAGACGGGGACATGGGTGCATGATGTGTTGTGGTGCATCGAAGGTCGGGTGGGATGTGTTTTATCCTGATTCGGGAGAGTGGTAACACAAACCGTGGGAAGAATCATGGCAAATTACCCACAGATATGGAGTTAGCGCCATAGTCTTCGCCTTGAAAGATTTAGCGCACTATTTATATAATGCGATTCGAGATGTACACAAATGCAAAGTCTGAAGTATATTTTCAGCGGTAGGACTTAATATGAAGCTAGCGCGGTGGATGGAGTTCTGGGGATTATGAATTCACTTTGCATTCTGTCATGGTAAGGCAAATGTGGTGAGCGATGCACTGGTCAAAGTCACTGCGAGTGTAAAACCCCGACGATTAGATATTATAATAGTAGTTTTGAGCCCGATTAGAGGTCCCGATTATAGAAACGAGGGTAGCTTAGAATTTAGAGCGCTCACGGACCTCATTTGGACATGAAGTGAAATTTTTCGAAAATTGTAACGAATGCCTAAAGAGATAGTGATTTTTCTTATTATATCCGGATGGAGGGGTTTGCCAAAGGAATTTTGAAATTTCAGTTCCTATGACGCTTTGAGCGATATTTAGAAGATTAGGAGGTTAAGTGAATAGTGTTCAGTTTAGAATTCGGAGCGTCTGTTGGAAATTTTCGGAGGTGGTAGAAAACCTCAAATAATCAGATATCTTGAATCGCGAAACTGGAAGCTGAGGTAGAAGCAGATCCGTTTAGATGGTTTCTGAGGCGATCGAGCGTGAGTCGGATAATAATACGCTATTGGATTCTGATTTTAATGATTTTTAAATCGGAATTTCGGTGATTTAGTCACGGAATCAATGTGGATGATTTAATTAGAATATTTCATGGTCCAAATTTGGGATTCAGGCGACCACCAGAATATTTTGACATTTAATCGTATGCTTGGTATAAGGTGAGGCGAGATATTTGCTATAAGGGAGATATTTTCTTGAGAACGATCAAAACATTTCTTAATCGCTAAGTTAGGGTTTGTGACTCATTAAAATGGACCAATGAGATTCATGGGCTCAAATGCAATAAAATAAGTTGATTGGCAATTAATAGAAGGATGGAGGACAAAAAGGTAAATAAAATAAAGTTAAATTATTAAAAGGGGGAGGGAGACAAAATTAACTCATTTTGTCTCCCAAACAAGACTGTACGGGTTTGAAGAGAAAGGAAAAGAGGAAGAAGAGGAAGAGGAAGAGGGAAGAGGAAGAGGAAGAAGCCAAGCAGAGCAAGTATGGAACTATGACTGTGCCTTGGTCTATGGAATTTTAAAGTCTTTGTATGGTTAATAGCTTATCTCAAATTTAGGGTTTTGATAAGTGCATACTACCCTTAGTTTCTTGAAGATAGGGTGGTAAAACCCATATATTTTTATGATAGTTATGGAATCTCTCTTAAATGGATTCATGGGTAAATTGAGATGATGAGTTAGGGTTTAGAACAAACCTAACTAATTGTCATTATTTGGGTTGTGTATGGGTTATAACCCATATTTGAGTTGTTTTACTTGAAATAATTCGGGGAAAAGTTTTTGAAAGATACACATGTAATGAAAAGATGGGTGGAATGAAAAGATCTCAAGATAGAAAATGATGGTTTTTGAAGTGTATATGGACTATAGATTTAGATTGGATGGAAAAATATGGAAAAAATAATCACGAAAGCCCACATTCACAGTCATTTACGAGCGTAGTCTCAATCTGAGAGGAAATGCTACGTTTTCTCTTGTGACTTTCGTATTTTGGCCATAACTTGCTCATTTTCGGATCTGATTTGAGTGATTCAAAATGCTGGGTAAAATAGACTTTGAGGAGAAAAAAGTTATCTGAAAAGGAAATTCCCATGCAAATTGCCTAAAGTGCTGGCACCTCAAAGTAGAATTTCATGTGTAAATACCACTGTCTGGTTCTCTGATACGAAATGCTCTGTTTTCCATTTCGACAAACTAATGGTCGTATTTTGACCATAACTTGCTCATTTCTGATCCGATTTGAGTGATTCAAGTTGCTGGTTAAAATAGACTTCTAAGGAAAAAATTTATCTGAAGGAAGTTTAAGCAAATTGTAATCCCAAAGTGCCCATAAAATTTGTCAAAGTGGAGCTATGTGCAGATTCTGTTCTGCCAAATTGAGTCATTTAGATGTAATAACTTGTGTTATGTGGTTGAGAGACCTTAGAAGGAATTTTAAATTGAAAATTTAAAGAGATGTCATTGGATATATAAAGGACTGATCTGGGAGGTTTCATAATTTTTGAAGACCTTTTGAATAATTTTGGGGTCAAAAAAGTCTATAGAGTATTGTTGGAAAAGGTTGGCCAAAATGAATGGGTTTTTAGTGCTTAAGGGTAATTGTTCATTGGCTTTAAATGAATGTGTATGGTGGATTCAATGGGATTGTCTTATGGTTGTGGTTTTCTTAGAAAGGTGAAAAGAGAGTTATCGGACGGAAGCGAGGGATCGACGGTGAACGGTGAAAGTGTAAAAATGATGTTTCACAATTGAGTTTTAAAAGTGAGAACGATTTTGATGTCCCAAAATGAAAAGTTTAATGTAAATGTTTATATTGCCTAAATGAAAAGTTTGATGTAAATGAAATTTTGTGTCACATGTTTATCTTACGCATCAATATATATTTAAATTATATATGTATGCATATGTTAGGTATTATGAAAGTTTAAAAATGTGTAAAGAATACATATGTATATTTGCATATATATATATGAGTTTTCATGATAAAGTAAAATGATTTAAATGGATTTATAAATGTATTTTTTGATAAATGTTTTTCTTGATGGTTACTAACCCCATATGTTTATTATGGCCCGATGTGGTAAGGTACCATGGCGTGTGGGATTTAGGGTAGGGTTATGGAGACACTAGCGGGGAGGTGGGTGTCTAGAGTGTATCCTTCTGGCGTGATGGGTGCTGTATTTGGAACTATGCAAGCGTGAGTTCTCATGACGTGGTTATGGCCCCGGAATGTGTTTGTCCTCACCGTCGATTGCAGGAAGCGTTCGGTGTGTTTATCCCAGGTTCTATCGGAAAAGAAAGTTTAGAGACATAAATGTTTAAGGCATAAATGGTTTTAATTATGTAAGTAATTTATTATAAAGAAAGAAGAAAGAAAGTTTAGGAGCATAAATGTTTAAGGCATAAATTGATTTTTAATTGTATAAGTATCTTATTATTTTGATATATGCGAAAATGTTATCTTAATGAAAATGTACACTCTTGGGCTCTTTGGCTCATTCTTTTCCATATGTTTTCAAAAATATTTTGAGGATCACGAAGCGGTGCGCGGTAGAGTATCCTCTGTGCGGTGAGTCGAGCCATCGAGAGGCGACGCGTAATGACACATTGTATAAATAGTTTACATATTTTATATGTCGAATAATTTGTCATGTATATAGCGCATATATGGATATATTTTGAAAATGAACTACTTAGGTGGTCGGTTTAAGTCCGGCTCAAGCCCAAATTTTTTTGATAAAAATGTGCATGGAATTGAAGAAGTTTTAAATGTTTTGATGATTGAAATGAATAAATGTATATGGTATATATTGTGTTGATTGAGTTGTGGACGAGGAGTCCTAAAACGGAGGTTGAAAATTGGAAGATTAGAAGTGTTTTTAAATGCTTTTATCAGGTTTTGTAAGTGGGAAAGTCAGAAAAGCAGAGAGCTTCGGCCAATTTTTACGAAAAATCTAAGGGTTTGAAAAAAGAAAGAAAAGAAAAAAAAATTTTACCACTTCGCTTCCATGGTATTTTCTAAAAAAAAAAGATATGTTAAGAGTTGTAAGGGTTCGCTCATGGATTTTATTTGATGGTTTGAGGAAAGTTTCTATATCCATTGGAGTCTGGGAGAATCCCTGGTTCATGAGGTTAATAGGGCCGGGATCCTTCAACGTAGTATCGAACCTTGTTTTGAAAATGTTATAAAGATTTGAAAATTTTATGTTCATATGATTGTTTTAATGTTTTATTTTAAAAATTGCATAAATTATTTATGTGATTTAAAATCATATATGCATTACATGACATATTAAATTTTTAATTCACGGGAAAGTGCATCGTCGGTAGGCCAGGCCACCGGGAGGCTCACGAGGGCATTAGTACCATACCCAGAAATACCGAGGTTTCATTTATAGGAAATAATACTAGATCTTTTGAGTTGGAAGGTCTAGGAAACAAAAGAGTCTTGGACTTTAATTTCAAAGATTACATTTGGAGGATAGGAGAATAGTGTGAGTGAAAAGATCATAAAAGTTGGAAAAGAAATTGTAGGCATGTGTAGAAGAGTCCACTCATCATCAACACCAGAATATTAATGTAATGTAATCCAGACTACCGTCGAATGGGAGTCCTATTCGTCGAATGAAAATACATTTACTACTTCAACATGGAAATGATAATGTTCCTCTGAGGTTCAAGCAGGGGATGAGCAATTAGAGGACATGGGAGATCGATATTTTGAGGAATCAGTGTCAAGATGATTGTTGAAAAAAAAAAAAAGTTGAAGAAGACGATTCTAATGATAGATTAACATATAAAATGCATGATCTTATACATAATCTTGCACAATCAATTGTAGGATATGAGGTCCTTATTCGAATGCCCTGATCATGTATCGAGAAAGTTAGTCATGTATCATTTGCTTGAAAAGAGTTGAGATCAATGATAAAAGATAAAATGGAAAAAAACCAAAGGTCCATATCATGGCAGAGGTTTCTTTGTAGGTTTTAGTCCGGAGATTTGGACCACCGATGGCGTCGACGGCCCACACACGATGCGGCCGGGTAGTGGCGCGGTTGGGGATAAGAGAGGGCATGGGTTTGAAATCCCGGGCTACGCACGGTCGGGACGAGAAGCGGGGTGGGTCAACGTGGAGTACGGGAGGTTCCGGTAAGCAGTGGGGTTTTATGGATTATTTATCTAAACCTTCAATTAGGTTATAATGGGTTTTAGCTATTAAATTGACATGATTCTAGGTTGATTTTGCTAAGAATTGAAAAGAAAGAATGATATTATAAGGATTGTCAATTTAAATTCGACCTTGGATGTTAAATAGTGATGTTGTTTGATTGGTTTTAATTGATTTAATGACATTACTTGAAATGTTTGGAAGGAATTAATGGAATTAATGGAATTAAAGTTGAATAGAAAAGAGATGAGAGGGTTAGGCGAAAAGTTTAATTGGAAATGCATTGGTTTGATTTAGTTTAAGTAAATCAATGACATTGGATAGATATCAAATATAATTTGTTGAAAAGAAAATGAAAGAAATTGAAGAAATAATTATGAATGTGTGACATGTAGGATTTGACTACCTTAGGAGAAGTATGGAAAAGTTGAGTTTCCATTGATTTTACTCAATTGTAAGGGATTAAATGCCTAATGGAATGTGTTAGAATTAATGTTTTAAGAGAAGAAGGAATGATTAAAGATATAAATGTAATTTTTGCTAAGGTGAAGGGCATTATGGGTTTTTCACTTTAAGGATGCTAATAGCTTGATTTAAGGCTTCTGAATGTTGTCATGAGCCTTGATTTAAAGTGGAAGTGGTGGATAAGTTGGGGCGCATGATGAGGGATGTTCTAAGGCGCATTCGAACAGTCACGGGCATTTGAGGTTTCTAATCATGCCACATTTTGGACTTACGAATGCCCGGCCCGCTTTTATGGATCTCATGAGCAGGATTTTAAGAGCCTTACTTAGATCGGTTTGTTATCGTGTTTGTGTGACTATCTTGGTCCCCATTCGAGCGGTGGAAGAACATGCAGAGCACTTGAGGATAATTCGCAAACATTGCGGGAACATCGGTTATATGCTAAACTCAGTAAGTGTCCGTTTTGGCTCGACAGTGTCGCCCTTTTAGGACACATAGTTTCTGGGGGGATCTCGGGTGGATCACGGAAGGTCGACTATATGCGGTGGAAACCTCCTGCGAGTGTTGGAGATAAGGAGTTTTATGGGTTTGGCGGAGTATTACCGTAAAGTTGCTTTTGAGGGATGTTCTAGATAGTGCTGCCTGACTAGGCCGACAAAGAAGAGGCCAGTTTTTATGGTCAAAGGCTTGTCGTGAGTTTGTTGGGGCGAAAGGAGATTGACCTCGGTTCAGTGCCACTTCCATCGGGAGCGGGATGGCTGCGGTGTATTGTGATACCTCTAGGCAGGGTCTGGGTTGTGTATTAATGCAGAATGACAAGGTGATTGCATATGCTTCTATGCGATTGAAGAAGCATGGTGAAATTATCCTACACGACCTTGAGCTAGCGACGTGTTGCCTTGCGGATATGGAGGCATTACTTGCTATGGAGTGCCACATTGGGATTTTACGGATCATAGAGCTTGTAGTATGTTTGCAGGAAGGGCCGAGACATGAGACCGGGGAGGAGATGGATTGAGGCGATCCAGGATTATGAATGTACCATTGAATATCATGCGGAAGGCGAGACATGGTAGCGGTAACTGCGTAGGAGACCCATGAGTTCCCTATCACACGCCCAGGGCCAGCCATCTTCCTCGACTCATAAATTGAGGTCCTTGGGAGTGAGGCCCAGGCGGCTTGGTCCGGGAACAGTATTAGCCACACATTTCATGTACGATCTGTGATGGGCGGGTTAGAGCCAGTTCGGGATCCCGCGGATGTAGTAAAGTTGGAGGTGAAGTAGAGAGGAGTGCGGAGCAGCAGGGAGATTGTCGTGAGAGAGGATGGATGCAGAGTGGTCATGGGGGCGAGAGGTTATGTGGGATGGGTGATGTGAGGGAGAGAGATTACATGGAGGAAGCCCGTTCCTCCGCATGCTATGCATCAGGAAATTTACAAAGATGTATCATACCCTAAAGGAACACTACTAATGGAGTTCACATATAATAACAGTTATCAGACCAGTATTGGTATGGCTCCTTATGAGGCTCTTTATGGACGGAAATGTCGAACTCCAGTATGTTGGGACGAGGTAGGTGAAAGGAAATTATGTAGGTCCGGAAATTGTCCAAGTGACTTGTGATAAGGTCAAGGTTAGAAGGGATAGACTGAAAATTTCACAAGGCCGACAGAAAAGTTATGCGAATAATCGTAGAGTAGGGATTTGAGTGTTCGGAGTAGGGGATATGGTATTTTTGAGGATTTCCCCATGGAAGGGCGTACTAAGATTTGTGAGAACGTGGAAAATTTGTAAAATTCCACGGTATATTGGACCATACGAGTTGAAGGATTGGGAGGTGGCATATCGATTAGGTTGCCATCGACCTCGATCGCATTCCGCGATGTTTTCCATGTTTTTCTATGCTCACGCAAGTATATACGGACCCTTCACATGTATTGATAGAGCAACCGATTGGAAATCTGAGGAGAATTTGACATCGAAGAGGAACGATCTGGATCCTCGCGTCGAGAGCAAGTTCTAGCACTTAACAAAATTGTCTATTTGAGGTGAAGGTATTGTGGAGGTCATACAGTAGGAACACATGGGAGCTTAAGGAGCGAGATGAAGAGGCATTATTCCCATCTCTTTGATGCGAATACGAATATTTTAATTTAGGGATGAAGATTTTTATAATGAGGGTGATTGTAAAACTAACTGCAGTTAGATGTTATAATAGTAGTTTTTGAGCGATTAGGGTCAATTATAAGCTTGAGGTAGCTTAAATTTAGACGCTCTGGACCTCATTTGGACATGAAGTGGAATTTTGAAGAATTGTAACCGAATACTTACCCCAGGAATAGTAATTTTCTTATTATATCGGATGGAGGGGTTTGCAGGAATTTTTAAGAAATTTCGAGTTCCTATGACTTTGACGATATTTAGAAGAGATTAGGAGATTTAAGTGAATAGTGATTTGGTGAAATTGAACCTGTGGCAAAATTTTTCGGAAGTGGGCCGAAAATCTCACAATGTCAGGAATATATCGTAGAATTATGGCGAAAGCAGGTGAAGCATGAGTCCGTTTAGATAGTTTCGAGGCGTCAGAACATAGTCGGATAATAATACGCTATTGCGGTTCTGATTTTAATGATTTTAAATCAGGTTGTTGATTTGATGCGGAATCAATGTGAAGGATTTAATTAGAATATTTCATGGTCAGTTTGAAGTTTAGGCGGCTAGTAGAATATTTTGGCGTTTAATCGACAAAAAAGCAGTATAAGGTGAGACTGAGATAAAAGCTGCTATAAGGGAGATATTTTCTTGTGAGAGCCAATCAAAACATTTCTTAATCGCTAAGTTAGGGTTTGTGACTCATTAAAATGGACCAATGAGATTCATGGGCTCAAATGCAATAAAATAAGTTGATTGGCAATTAATAGAAGGATGGGACAAAAGGTAAATAAAATAAAGTTAGAATTATTAAAGGGGAGGGAGACAAAATTAACTCATTTGTCTCCCCAAACAGAAAACCACATGCGGGTTTGAAGAAGATGAGGAAAAGAGAGAGGAAGAGGAAGAGGAAGAGGAAGAGGAAGAGAAGCCAAGCTCCAAACAAGGTATGGAACTATGACCTTTAGTATGGATCTATGGAATTTTAAGTCTTTGTATGGTTAATAGCTTATCTCCAAAGCTAGGGTTTTGATAAAATTGCATCCTACCCTTGGATTTCTTGAAGATAGGGTGGTAAAACCCATGGTACATGATAGTTATGGAATCCTCTCTTTAAATGGATTCATGGGTAAATTAGGAGTAAGTGAGTTAGGGTTTAAGGTGACCCTAGCCCAATTATCACTATTTAGGTTGTGTATGGGTTATAACCCATATTTGAGTTGTTGGAAATAATTCGGGAAAGTTTTGAAGATACACATGTAATGAAAGATGGGTGAGTAGAAAGAGATGTCGAATGAAAATGAAATGGTTTTGAAGTGTATATAGTTATAGATTTAGATTGGATGGAAAAATATGGAAAAAAAAATGTGAAAAACCCACATTAGTCCATTTCACAGGCGTAATTTCAATGAGGCTCTGTTTTCTGTTTTGACCAGCTTTCGTATTTTGGCCATAACTTGCTCATTTCAGATCTGATTTGAGTGATTCAAAATTCTGGATAAAATAGACTTCTAGGGAAAAAAGTTATCTGAAGGAAGTGCATGCAAATTGTAACCCTAAAGTGCCCAAAAACTTACTCAAAGTAGAAATGTGTAAAATATATCACAGTTTCTCAGTACGAAATGCTACATTTTCCTGTTTCGACCATTTATTAAATATTTGACCATAACATCATTTCTGATCCGATTTGAGTGATTCAAGTTGCTGGATTAAAATAGACTTCTAAGAGGCAAGAATTGTCTAGAGGAAGTTCAAACGGGGTGCCAATCCAAAGTGCCATAAAATTTGTCAAGTGGAGGTATGTGCGGATACAATTGCACTAAATTAGTCATTTAGATGTAATAACTTGTGTTATGGTTGAGGGCCTTAGAGAAGGAATTTTAAATTGAGAATTTAAAGAGATGTCATTGGATATATAAAGGACTGATCTGGAAGTTTCATAATTTTTGAAGACCTTTTGAATAATTTTTATGAGTCAAGAATCTATAAAGTATTGTTGGAAAAAGGTTGGCCGATGAATGGTTTAGTGCTTAAGGGTAATTTATTTCATTTGGCTTTAAATGAATGTGTATAATTGGATTCAATGGAGTTAATGTATGGTTGTGGTTTTCTTGAAAAAGGTGAAAAGGATTATCGGACGGAAGCGGAAAAGCGGGATCGAGCGGTGAACGGTGAGTGTAAAAATGATGTTTTGCAAATTGAGTTTTAAAAGTGAACGATTTTGATGTTAAAATGAAAAGTTTAATGTAAATGTTTATATTGCCTAAATGAAAAGTTTTGATGTAAATGAAAATTTTAATGTACATATTTATCTTGCATCAATATATATAGTTATACTAAATTATATGTATGCATATGTTGGAGTATTATGAAAGTTTAAAAATGTGTAAAGAATGCATATATATTTGCATATATATATGAGTTTTTCATGATAAAGTAAATGAGGATTTAAATAAGATTTACTCAAATGTATTTTTTGATAAATGTTTTACTGATGGATTACAACCATATAGTATTATAAACGATATCGGCCGGGTGCCTTAAGCGTGTAAGGATTTAGGGTAAAGTTATGGGTTACTAATAGCGGGGAGGGAATTAGGTGTCTGAGTAATATCCTTGCGTGATGGGTGCTTTATGGTGGAACCCTATGCAAGCGTGGGTTTCTCCAGCGTAGTGGTTATATTGGAATGTATTTATCCTCACAATCGATTACCGAGCTGTTCGGTGTGTTTATCCCCAAGGACCATCGAAGAAGAAAGTTTGAGGCATAAATGTTTAAGGCATAAATGGATTTTAATTGTATAAGTATTTATTATAAAGAAAGAAAGAAAGTTTAAGGCATAAATGTTTAAGGCATAAATTGATTTTAATTGTATAAGTATGTATTATTTTGATATATCTTTTGAAAATGTTATCTTAATGAAAATGTACACTCTTTGGGCTCTTTTAGATCATTCTTTTCATATGTTTCCAAAAATATTTTAGGATAAAGACGAGGTGCGCGGTGAGTAATATCTATGCGATGGAGTCGAGCCATCGAGGAGGCAACATGTGAACTGCATTGTATAAATAGTTGCATATTATTTTATATGTCGAATAATTTGTCATGTATATATGCATATATATGGATATTTGAAAATGAACTACTTGGGCGGTGGGTTTTAGTCAGGCTCGAAGCCCAAATTTTTGATAAAAATATGCATGGAATTGAAGAGTTTTAAATGTTTTGATGAGTTGAAATGAATAAATGTATATGGTATATATTGTGTTGATTGAGTTGTGGACGAGAGTCCTAAACGGAGGTTGAAAAGTGAAAGATTAGAAGTGTTTTAAATGCTTTTATCGAGGTTTTGTAAATTTGGGAAAGTCAGAAAAGCGAGAGGAAACTACGGCTAATTTTAAAATCTAAGGGTTTTAAAAAAGAAAAGAAAGAAAAAAAAAAATTTACCACTTAAGCTTCCCGCATTATTTTCTAAAAGATATGTTAAGGATTGTAAGGGGGTTCGCTCCATGGATTTTTTATTTGATGGTTTTGAGGAGAAGAGTTTCTGCATATCCATTGGAGTCATAGGGAGGATCCCCTCGGGTTCATGAGGTTAATCCGGGTTGGGATCCTTCACGGGGAGCATTGGCTAGTATAGCTTCCAGGGAATGGCGGATGCTCGAGACTATGGGACAATTTGGGCTACAATACAGCAAGCAGGCTCAGGGTACGTTGAGGAGTTTAGTGGCTACACCGTCTCTATTGAGCAGAGTGATTGAGTCCCAGGGGCAAGACGCGGAGATAGTGTCCATCAGGGATCGGGTGCGGCCCGGCCTGGTGACGAGGGAACATGGACCGAAATCCGTATGAATGGTAGTCTTCGATTATGGAGGGACGGGTAGTGGTTCCCTAGTTGGCGATTTGAAAGGAGAGGAGATCTCGTTGGGTTTCACTACTCTGATTTGATGTGTGCATCAGTGGCGCGAGAGATGTACGGGATCTTCATCGCCGGTACTGTTTGGAGCGGGATGAAGAGACACGTAAGGGACTGTGCGTCCCGATGTCCGTGTCGACAAGTTAAGTGTTTGAGCATCAGGAAGCGCGAGAACACTTCAGCCATTGGAGGTGGTTGAGTGGAAGTGGGAGCACGTCACGATGGATTTTGTGACCCACTTTCCACGGACGTCGTGGAGGCATGATGCGGTGTGGGTGATAGTAGACCGGCTCACAAAGTTGGCACATTTCCTAGCCATGCGGATGACCTTCACATTGGAGGAATTCTGTCGGTTGTATATTTGAGAGATCGTCCTGCTACATGGAGTACCAGTATCCATAGTGTCGGATAGAGACCCGAGGTTTACAGCGCACTTTTGGAAGAGTTTCCAAAAGGCTATGGGCGGTGACCATGAGTCTGACTTTCACCCACGAGACAAATGGTTGTGGAGGGACCATACGGGTGTTAGAGGACGTATTTGCGAATCGTCCTGGATCATAAGGGTAGTTGGGAAGAGCACTTGCTCTTAGTGAATTACAACCTACAACAACGGTCTCCAGTGGTAGGTATGCGTGGCTGCCATATGAGGCATTATATAAGAATTAAATGCGAGATCAGATATGTTATTGGGCGAGATGGGAGAGAGCTCCATCACTGGTCTGATATGATTAAAGACACCTTCGAGAAGGTGGGGCGTCGGCCGGCGTCTTCTCACGGCTCGGGCCCGGCGGAAGGCTATGCGTGTGCGATGTCGACCCTTAGGATTGAGGTTGGAGATCACGTCTTTGCCGAGTGATGCCTAAGAGAGAGAATTGGTCGGGTTCGATGTTAGCGAGGGAAGCTATCGCGGCGGGTTCATTGGACCCTTTGAGATACTCGAGAGTAGGCCTTTGTAAGCGTCTTGGTTAAGCTTCTGTGACATGTAGGTATTTCATGAGGTATTTCATGTCTCCATGCTCTAGAGATACACTTCAGATCTAGCTCATGTAGTGGATTGGGGAGAGATTGAGGTTGACACAGATGGGACCTTCGAGGAGGGACTAGTGTGCATTATGGATGTGGGATCGGGTTTTGCGACCTTGGAATACGAGGTATCAAAGTCCCTATGCCGTGGAGTAGAGGAGTCAACGTGGGAGTGTAAGGACACGATGCGGGCCACCTATCCCTTATTGTTTAGGGATAAAGGTACGTGGTTTAGTCATTTGATACTTAAATGACTAGTTTACATGCATGGCATAGTGCACGTTGCATATGCATGTGATTTGTTATGATTGTATGGAATTTCGGGACACAATTCTTTTAAGGGAGGGAGAATGTAAAACCTAAGAAAATTCTAATTTTCTGAAAAATGGTAAAATGGTAATTTTGGTCAAAATCCGGAAATTTTCTAAATCTCGGATGACAAAACGGACTTCACCGTTGGAATCGTCTCTCGAAATCTAGCTACCACATCGAATTTCGTCAAATTTCGAGACAGTCAGAATTTCACGTCTTTCGAAGCACAGGGTGTCGGGTGCCGTATGACAGCTTGTGAGAGGCATGTGATGTGACAAAAGTCACTTACTACATGTACCCATGTGACACATGTTGCATGATCAGTGAGAGGATAGAGATAAATGACTTAGATTAAGCTAAGTGTCAAAGAGCCCTTAAAAGTCAAACCAAAGGACAAAGAGGGAATTAATTAAAAAGAAAAAAAATGATTAAAGACATCTTCTTCTCCAATGTTTGCACAGGCGATGGAGTGGGGGGAGAAAAAGCGGTTTTAGAGAGAAAATTGTATCTACAGATTTCGGCTTTTGGACCGTCGGTTCTCGTCGGGCCAAGAAGCAAAGTTGATATACGCTACAAGGGCTACGTGTGAACACCCATTTTGTGGAGTTTCGACAACTCCAAGAGGTAGGGGTCTTCTCCTACTTGATTTATTCTTTGGCTAAGAGTCATTTTAATGGATGGTGATTTGTTAAGGCCTGGATGGCCGTGTTTTCGGTCCCAAAATATTTGGACCAAGTGAAGAAAATCCCTAGTGTGGCCGTGAGCGATTAATGAGACCTAGGGGTTTTTCTTGTTCACATGATTTATGTGTGATTTTTGTGTTGCTTCGGTGAGTTCAAAATGGTGCTTGAATTAGTTATTAGCCCATATGAGCTAATTTTAGTGCTATTGTCATGAATTGAATAACATGATGTTGTGAGTTGAATTTTGTTAGTATATGCATGTTTAAAATATATTAACATGAATTGTTGGAAATGGCATAATGCATTCCATATGCACCGGGGCACTCTAGAATGGTAGGTGTGAGTGCATGACAATTAAAATCGAAGGGTTGTCCAAACGATGAATTTTTTTGTAAAATTATTAAAAATAATAAATTTATCGGAAAGTTGTCCGAAGAATTGTGTTGGGAAGATTGTCCAACAATTCACGTCGGAGGACCATAAGATGTTCGGAGGATTGCAACAATTTCACCTCGGAGGATCGTCCAATGTATTATATCGGAGGGTTGTCCTCAACTAAAACAAATATTTTGTTTGGAAAAGAAATGATTTTCATACATGGCTTAGGCATGTATGAGGGAGTCGGTGAGGACTCGAGACATGGGATTGGGCATGTAAACATTCAAGTAGGATCATGCATTTGCTTGAATGCGTTTGGTTGCCATTACATGTGCACTTAGGTGGGGAATGGCCGGGTTTTAGGAGTGCCATTTCTTAGGCGTACTCACCTGTTGAAGAACATTATTTGGAGATGCAGGGGTGTTGGGAAGGCAGCTCACTAGAGCCGTTTTTAAGAAGAAAGCCGGATTGTGGCTTTGATATTTTTTTTGTATAACACGTATTAAAATTCTAAATTCTAATATATGTTTGTATTAAGAGTGAAATTAACTCTTGAACTATTGTAATATAGTTGGTTTGATATGTTTTAGTGAGTATGATGTGTAAGCCAATGTGACCATTTTTACTCACGTATGGGTCTAATGATATGAGACATCTGGGTTTTCACTTGAGGTTGTGATTAATTATTTGGACCCCAGGAGTGGGCGTCACATATATCTCTTGTATTTTGAAAATAAATATTATCCATAAATATTTTTATATGATTCACTCAACTAAATTTTCTTATTTTCTTACATAAACTAATACTTTTAAAATATACAAAATTTAATTAATCTTAATTATATCTATTTTTTATAAGCATGTAATTTTTTATTTTTTTTCTATATCTTTATCATTAAAAAACCCAGGACATCTCGATTTTATTTTATTGTATAATAGAATTTGATTTTCTTGTGTTTTAAAATGTTATTTTTTAACTTACTTGAATCTTATAACAAACAAAATAATTTAGATTATTTCAATTAACACCCAAGATAATTGTTTATTGAGTTATATATAATGTAGTAAAAAATAACCAACTAGCATAAAATTTTGAGTGACAAAGGAAAATAATAAAAGTGTATACTGATTTAAATAAACGTAACATCTAAATATCAAAATATCCTTTTAAAAAAGTAAAGGAGAAAATTTGTAATGAATAGAGCAGAGAAATGTGAGAAAATAAATCAACCTAAAATTTGTTAAATCTATATAACATATTTTAATATAACATCTAAATAATTTTAACTATTTTATTTTATTTAGAAAAGCTCAAACAAACCAACATTTAGGTGGTGTTTGTTTTCTTAATCTTTGAATAAAACTTTTTTTGAGACTTAATCTTTGAATAGCATAATATATTAAAGTATTAAGTTGTTTGTTTTTTAACATTAGGTAATGAATAGGGATGATAACGGAACGGATTATTTTGGGTTCCCGTTCTGTCTCGCTCTTAATAACACATGTTTAATTTAATTTTAATCGGTTTTAACGGGTTTGAGTTTATTTTCTCAAATCCAAGACGGGTTCAGGTATTGTTACTCTCTGTAAAACCCGAGAAAATTAAAAATTTTCAAAAATGGCAAAATGTTAATAAAAATAATAAATTGTCATAAGGATTCAGGGAAGCCTATAAAATTCTCTAGATCTCGGATAGCGAAGCAGTTGCGTAGTTAAATTCGTCTCAGCGAAATCTAGTGACCTAGAAAGTTTCATGAATTTTGAGACAAGGAAATTTTTCGATTTTGATGATAAGTTGCTAGTGATTCGGATACGAGATTTTACTGAAAATCTCGAAAGTCGAGAAATGACTTAAGAGTGGATTAATTTAAGGCAAGTGAGCCAAAAGAAATAAATTGTTTGAATGACGGACCGAATAAAGCAATATGAACCATATATTTAAAAATAATAATAATAAGCCAGCCTCGATTATATTTAAAAATAATTTTATTATTTTATTTTTATATCTTTTAATATAAATAATAGTGTATTATAATGAAACACAATAAATAATATATAAAATTCATAATGTTTTATTTTTATGAAAAATAATGGAAATTTTAATATAATAAAAATAAAAGAAAACATAAAAAATTAAGTAAAAATAAAAGCAAAATAAAATGTGAGGTGAGTTTGGGAATTTTCCCATACAAAGCCCACATACAATTAATTTTTAAAATGAGACAGAGTTTGAGAATTGAAAAAAAATAAGCAATGCAGTGGGGATAGAGTTCGCGTCGACCACCTCCGATTGTCATCCTAGTAGTGTATATTGCTAGCTACTCTTTTTGTTGAACTGTGATTGGAGTTTTCTTATTTTGATGGAAAATGACTTTTTTTTAATAGAAAACCAAATACTTTCACTTTTTCTATTCAGAACTTTTTTTAAAAATTTCGGCAATAAGTCGTGAAAATTTTAAAAAACAAACGACTTAATCTTTGAAAGCTATTCGGCTCCAGTATTAGTCGAAAAACAACCTTGCTAATAATGTAGAAGTTATTATTTAAGTCATGTTTAGGTGCAAAAAGTTAAGGCAGATTGTAAAAATTCATAAATTATTTTTATATAGTTCAATGTAGACTCAATTCACTTTGCACTTTATATGACTAAATATATAACTTATATATAAAATTTAATAGTTATAATTATATATGTTTTCTATTTTAGATGGTAAAGAAACCATATTTATTGTTTTTTAAGTCAAAGTGGAACGGTGAAGGTACTTGTAACGTGTAATTTGTTATTTTTTCCTCTATCTTTATCATTTCAAAAGAATTGAACATCATAGTTTTTATTTTATAATATAATGAATTTGATGGTATTGCTTTTTAGACTTTATTTTTAACTAATACATATGACTTGAATCTTATAACAATGAGAAAAATAAATTTTCTAATTTCATTTAACAGTCTTTATTTTATCTTAATAAGTTTTTTTTTTTTTTTTTTTGAAGAGATCTTAATAAAAGCATATTTTAATAAAATTATTTTTAAAAATTGTTATATGATTTAAGATGGAATATCAAATAATATATTTGAAATTTGTTTAATATAAAAGTAAAAATTTTAATATAAAAGTAAATTAAGGAAAAGTTTTCAAAATTTCCAAATATAAGTATTTTATAATGTTAATTAGTATTAATAAGATAATGTAAGGTATTAAAAGATAATAAACTAAAATTTAACCTTGAATATTAATCAATTATAATAAATAATTAATTAGTTTTAAAATTTAAAAAATAAATTAAAGGATATTTTTAAATAAAAAAATTGACAACCTATGCCATATTATGAGATTTTATTTATTAAAGGTTATATGGAGAAAAAATATAATTTTGGGAATAATATGATAATAAAATAAATACTATAACATTAAATATTGATATATTTTAATTAATAAATTATTAAAATATATTTTAAATTAAAAATTATATATGTGAGATTCAGATTTAAAAATGATTAGAATTTCCAAATACAAGTATTTTATAATATTAATCAGTATTATTTCAATAATACATTTCCAAATATAAGTATTTTATAATGTTAATAGGATGATGTTTGTGGTATTAATATGGTAATAAAATGTTTACAATCTTAAATCACAAAGTGCTTAGTTGTCAAAAAAAATTATAGTAAAATAAATTTAATATAAAATATTAATAAATTATAATAAATAAATATTTTTAAATTAAAAAGTATATTAAATGATTTTTTTTAAATAAAAAAATTGACAATTTGCATTATAATTAAAATAAATACTATAACATTTAATATTAATATATTATAATTAATAAATTATTAAAAAAATATTTTAAAATTAAAAAGTAAATTAAGAGATTCAAATTTAAAAAGCTTTTAGAATATTCGATATAAGTATATTTTATAAAGTTAATTAATATTATTAAGTGATTCGAATTTAAACAAATTTATGGTTGTGGTGTAATATGATAATAAAATAAATTTTAACCCTTAACAACTCTAAATGCAAGTGACATTAGTTTTTTTTTTTTCAAAAGCAAATGACATAAGTCGGAAAGAAGCTTTTACAACTTGAAATTGTGAGATTAATTTCATTATATGAAAACCATCACATAAACAGGAACATTCATATTGAATCATCAAGAATCAAAATAATCGGATTTCGTGTCGCAATCTCGAATCCATAACAAAATATTTAAATATTTGAATGCCAGTCTCGAGGCTTTATGATCTTCCGTGATTGTACTCAGTTTTCCTCGTCTAATACGAATTCTCGACAATGGGAATCAAAAAGAATTGAAATCATTGTGTGATCTCGGGACCATGATCCCTATTTGTAAACACCGTGAAATTGCTTATAAACAATAATGTCTGCTCGTAAACAACGCGCTCGTTTATATGCAATCATGTCTATTCGTAATTTTTATTTTAACCCATTATAAAATAGAAATTACGCTTTGTCTCTACACATTAATGCCCACACTTTATAATATATTAATTAAGGCCTCAAAACTTAAATTAATCACTTTTATTAGCCTAACTTTATTTGATAGCCTATAATGCACATTTATTTAATATATCAACTCATATATTTAATTTTACTCCAACAATCTCCCACTTGGGCTATATATGTAACTTTATAAATGTGAATTATACTTTATGAGCTCAGGAGTTTTGCTATTAAAACTTTATATATTTTGACAATCTTGTCCATTAACCACACCAATATAGAACCAAAGCGATCGTCGTTACGTATTTCATAACTAGACCCATCAATGATCACATATATCAATGCAACTAATGACAAAGATCAAGTGTGGATGTGTAGCATGGAAATTTCATGCAATGTAATCTTAACATGCCTATTTCCAACTAGTCCTCCTTAAACCTTAGTGAGATTAAACCATACAAAATCAGAGTGAATGAAAACTAAATACTTTACTACAGTAAATAACCTTAAAATCCATAATATCCATAACAAATGTATCTATAAATAAAAGCATCTAAAATACAAACTCCCACTAAAACGACATATCCTAAAGAGAAACCACGCCCATATGAGTAGTGTGCTCATGAAAGACCTTGGGTGGTAATCCCTTAGTCAGTGGATCTACAATCATGGAGTTTGTCCCAATATGCTCTATAGATATAAGTCCACTAACCTTTGACAACTAGGAATTTGATGTCTATAAATTTTGACTTGATCGAACTCCTGTTGTTGTTGGAATATAGTACTAATGATTTATTGTCACAAAATAACTTAAGTGGTCTTTCAATGCCATCTAAAATATGCAGCCCCGTGACAAAATTTTGCAACCATATTCCATGATTGGATGCCTCATAACAAGCTACAAATTCAACTACCATGGTGGAAGAAGCAACAATAGACTGTTTAACACTCTTCCAAGATATAGCACCTCCAACAAGTAAGTAGATATAGCCTGAAGTAGATTTCATGCTATCTCGGCATCCAGCAAAATCGGAGTCAGAATATCCAATGATCTCTACCTTATATGACTTTCGATAAGTGAGCATGTAGCCTTTTGTTCTCTGTAAGTACCTCATGACTCGCTTGGCTGCTATCCAATGATCCTTTCCAAGATCGCGGCGATCCGCCTCAACATGCCAACAATGTACGACATCCGAACGCGCATATACCAGGCATACATCGACTTCCTACGATGACGATAAGGAATCTCGTGATCTCCTCGAATCTCAAAATTATTCTGGGCATTAATCGAGACTCAAATTTATCTCCTTAGCCACTGTGGGTGTCACCGGTTTGCAATCATGCATGCCATACCTTTAAGAATTTTTCTCAATATAGCTCTTTGTGATAAAACTAAGTATACCCCGAGAGCGATCCTGTATCCGTGATAACCTAACACAAAGAAGCATCACCAAGATCTTTCATCTCAAATTTCTTTGATAGAAATCTCGGGTTTCATGCAACATGCCTATCGCTGCGCAGAAGCAATATGTCATCAACATGTAACTGGCAAATAGAAAGCATTCCCACTAAACTTATGGTATATACAATCATCAACCATATTCATCTCAAAACCAAATGAAATGATAACTTGGTGAAACTTGTAATACCATTGACGAGAAGCTTGCTTAAGCCATAAATGGATTTCTTTAACTTGCAAACCATCTTCTTTGTATCTCCCGACACAAAATTTTCTGGCCAGACCATATAGATTGTTTCATCAATGTGACCATCAGAAATGCGCCTTAACATCCATCCGATGAATCTCAAGATCGTGCGGTGCCAAGTGCCATTATTATCCAAAAGAGTCTTTCGATGAAACCGGAGAGAAAGTCTCTTTATAATCGATGCCTTCTTTTATGTATAACTCTTTAGCGAGCAGACAGCTTAGACTGGCTCCACATCACCTTTCGCATCCCTCTTGATTTTAAATATCTATTTACAAGCAATGGGTTTCACACCTTCAAGCAATGGGACAAGATCCCAAACGTCATTATCCTTCATGGACTTTATCTCCTCATTCATGGCTTCAATCCACTCTTGAGATTTAGAACTTTCAGGCTTCACGGTTGATCGATCATCTTCCACTCCGCACCAATGTCAAACTCATGTTCTTGAAGAAATACAAATGTAATCATCTAGCACTCCACTTCCTTTCTCTAAAGGGATCTCCTTAATGGCGTAGGGTTTTCGAGAGGAGCTATTCTTCCAATGCGAGGTTCTCGATATCAAGCTGAGCTCGATCTCGCTTCGAACAATGTTAGGTATAGGAGCCTAATCAATGTCAATAATAGCTGTGGGAATATCAACATATTTCTCTTCCAAAACAAAATCCTTATCCTTATCTCCTCCATCAAACTCAACATCCTTAAAGAAATGAGCATTTCCTCAAAAATCGGGTCTGGGGCAAGTAGATCATAGAATTTGTAACACTCGTGATCTTTCGTAGCATCCAACAAAATAGCAACTAACCTGCTCTTGAATCCAATGTTCTTTTCATGTGGCTCGTAAGGCTCGCTCGCCTAGACATTCCCAAATGTGTAACTGCTTCAGACTAGGCTTCTTACATGTCCAAAGTTCATAAGGGGTTTTAATAGTTGCTTTAGTTGGTACTCTGTTAAGGATATACGCTGCAGTCTTTAATGCTTCAACCTAGAGTGATTTTGGCAAGTTAGAATGACTAATCATACTTCTTACCATGTCTTTGAGCGTTCTGTTTCGCCTTTCAACAGCACCATTCATGCTTGGAGCACCTGGCATGGTGTACTGTGGGACGATACCGCACTCCTCTAAGAATTTAGCAAATGGTCCTGGACGTTGTTCACTTGAACCGTCATACTTACCCTAGTATTCACCACCATGGTCAGATCTGATGTTTTTAACTTTGCGGTTAAGTTTATTTTCAACTTCAACTTTTGAACGATATGAACAATTTCCAATGATTGAGACTTGTCATGAATGAGATAAAGGTAGCTATAACGTGAAACATCGTCTATAAACGTGATAAACTATTGTTGGCCATTCCATGAAACCGTAGGAAATGGCCTACAAATATCTGTATGTATTAGTTCTAAGACATCTGTAGCCCTGTTAGCACCAAATCTCCTTGTGTTTGTTTGTTTTCCCTTTATGCAATTTGTGCAAATTTCAAAATCAAGGGAATCTAGAATCTCATCTGACACAAGCCTTTCAATTCTCCTTTTGGGAGGAGCGTGACCTAATCTCTTATGCCATAATGATGAGGAATTCAGAATCTCGTCCCGAGAAGTGTACGCGACATGTAACTCGTAGGCGTATACGAGCACCAAGTGTCATATCAGGGTATCTTGAGATGAAATTGTGAAATGATAATTTATGGAACTTTAATGTCAGACAAAACAAAAGGTAAGATTGTAATTGATCAAATGGGGACATGAAAGGCAAATCAAAGAAGATAGTATGCCAAAGTAGAAATAAAACAAGTTAAATTTCAATTGTTGAGAGATCAAGACCTATTGCAATATATGATAAGTTAAGACTATAAAAGGCTGATGACAAACCAAATATCACATTTTTGTTCTCATTTATTAAGAACCGCAGAGAGAGAAGAAAGAAGTGACAAAAAGAAGACAAGAAAGTGAGAACAAAACCAAGCGGTTAATAAAGAGAGAAAGTCAGGTCGTTCAAGCTTTTGAATGTGTTAAAAAAGATCGCCCAATCTATCAAAACATTAAATATTATTATAAACTACAACGGCGTTAACAGAGTTAACATTTACTTCGTAAACTGATGCTGAAATGTAAACAATGGAGTTGATTGAGTTTATGCCAATGTTTGAACGACAAACATATTCAAAGCAAAACAATGGTTTTGAATTATTAAACCATATATTTCGCCAAGCAAGCAAAAGAGAATATTTTTGAAAACAAGCCTAACTTAAAATCCCTAATACAAGCATACCTGGCTGGGGGAGGTATTCCGCACGGTACAAATGGTGTTAGATCTCATTCATGCATTTTAGATTTGCCCGTCCTCAACTAGTCATGCATCATGGCATTTAAAGGAGACCGTGGCACACAGAGTATAAGGTTAACGCTAAGACCAGCCTGATGGTGATGGAGACTCCGTGTCAATTCCACCATATTTACTGGAAAAGGTGAAGTGAAGTGACCGGTGCCTTCATCATGTGATTTGACCAAACCAATGACCCACACTAAGTCACGATGCCTGTGCCCTCGTGAAACCACTAGGTACAACAAGGTGAAAGTGCCCAATGGTTGATGATTTTATAAGCATGTGTATATAACTGAAAAATCAATCACCGGTGCACCTGGTTGAGCCCAAAGCAACGTGTTTGTTTTAAAGCAAATCCTGGCTTGAGCCCGTGCCTCGCTTTTATTTCAAACGAGGTTGGCTCCAGGCCCCGTGGTGATTTTAAAGCAAACCGCTGAGCCCGTGCTCCCGCTGCTTTAAAGCATGTTAAGCCCAGTTCTTGTTTATAAAAGTTTTATAAACTTTTAAATCAAGAGATTTGAGAAAAGTTTTATAAACTTTTAAAGCAAAGCAAGGTAAAGCAAGCAAGCAAGAGATTTGAGAAAAGTTTTAGAAACCTTTAAAGCAAAGTAAGAAGGCGCCTCTGAAAATATATTGTAAAAGAGAGCTACAGCTAGATATTTTCTCCAAAAGCAAAACATTTTATAAAGCATTCACTACCGAGCCTGCGAGCCTATTATTTTCTCGTTTTTTAAAACTATTTTCCAGTACAAGCACTTACGCCGGAGCATAGTAGGATTCCTCCTGACATTCAGACGTTGCCGTTATTAAGAATATTTTGTAAGGAAATACTTTGAATTTGTATAATGGAGCATATGTATGTACATAAGATAGTTTTGTGAAATGTATCAGCCCGAGGCTCTATTGAAAGAATATTGGTGGTTGACATATGTAGGAAAGTGTAAATTTGTGTATACAGGATTTGGAATATGTCCTTGTTGCAGCCGACATGCTGCCGAGATTTTATCAAATCATAAGTTGGAAAAAGGAAAAAATTTTATACGAGGTTTAAGCAAGCAATACGCCCATAGAATTTCTAGTCTGTAGGTAACTACCGGGATTGTGGAGGGCCGACACACCCGCGCTAGAAGGGTGGGGTGTGTCGCTGCGGTACGAGCATAAGTTGCAGCAACCTACGCTTGAGGAGAAATGATCCCAACACGTTGGTAATAGTTATGGTCTTAGAAACCCGCATATACACTATGTTACAAATTATCGGGCAACCATGCATTTTGAATCAAAGTAATATACATATGAGGTGATTCAAAGTATTAAATAGTTGATTTTTGGCAAATACAACACTATCGTGTAGGACGAGTCGGCCCTAGGAGAGTCATTCCGCTACTCCGAAAGGTCCATAAGATTCGAGAGAGATGAAAGACGTAGGGTCGGGTTCCACTACCGCCTCTATGAATCACCTCCGCAGCCAGGTCAAGCCGGGACCATCCGCCACCGTAAGGAGCTCAAGTGCCGGATTATTTACTTCGGGCAGAAAGGTGTGGCACATATTGCAATGCGATAGTACCTATAGCGACCCGTCGCCAATCGCAGAACCACCACCGCAACCCAGAGGTTCTCGAATAACCTAGAGGTCGACAGAGAGTAATGTAGTCGGGCGCCTAAGCCATATGACTAAGCAAAGTAAGATCTCAGAGAGTGCCTGCTATGGGTAGACCGAAATAATAAGGTTTACGGAGTTATGGGTCGCACGGATGAGCAGAGTCTTGTTTTCCAATTTCGATGGAATACGTATTAAGGATCAGGATGCCGTGGAGAGGGGAGGTATCCTCAGGAATAACATGGGACCAATTTCAAGCAAGAGTTTATCAAAGATTCTTTCCCTCGTAGTCACAAGATTCAAAGATTGAGGAGTTCTTCATATTGCAAACAAAAGAACATGTCAAGATCAAAATATGAGAAGAAGCTCCCGTAACTACCGATTGGTTCCATATATTCAGCTTATGAAGTCCCAAGTAAAAGGTTTTGGGCAGGATTACAAGACCGGTCCGAAAAATTGCCTGGGTGGTTCCCGTATCAGACTGGGGGACTTAGCTCGAGGCCGCCTTAGAGTTGAGCAAAGTACTACAGCTATGTATCAGAGTAGGCAGGAAAGTAAGAGGAGTGCACTGTGCACTCTTTATGTAGCCTTCGGGATGCACAACAAAAAGAGAAACAAGGGTAGAGGGCATGAGGCCGAGGTGCGGTGTCAAGGAGCTATCTCTAATCAGTGGATCGTGAGGCCCCGGGGCCATAGCAAGGCACCTGCAGTATTCCTCCCGCTTTTGTCAGTATGTGTCAAAGGCGACACCTACGTGGGAGTGTAAGAGGTATAAGATGGGTGGTCGACCGTGGCCGAAGGCCATTTCCATTGGGGTGGAGTGCCCCGCCTGACGGTGGAGAGACACGCAGCGCCCTAGCTACCCCAAAGACCGTGAGACGAGCACCTCATAGTCTTCTGGGGAGGTGTCCTGCCAGAGGGGCCAATGCGGGCCAGCAGTGCAGAGTACGGCCGTGGTGTAGGTGTGTGCAGGTAAAGGCCCCAGGATATGTGACAGAGTCTCGCACCAAAGCCGTAGTTTATGGTGTGGACTCGCCAAGATGCGATGCAAAGCCTAGACGTGGTCACCGGTATTATTTCTATCCTGATCATGGATGCATATACATTAGTGGACCCAGGAGCCATTCATTCGCATCCAAGCCATTCTTAGATCTCTTCCGTATGTGAGACCCAACCATTGAGGGTCGTATGAGAGTTTCCCCTTCCAAATGAGATCCGTTATTCAAACAGAGCAATCTAGATAGTAGAGTTCGATTGGGGATGTGAGTCCCAAACATCTTGTAGCCTTTAGATATGAGGGACTTTGATGTGATTTCAGATGGATTGGCTGTCTCGCCATGTAGCTACATTAGATTGTTATGTGCAGTGTAAGCCTACATAGGCCAAAGAAATTGAGGTAAAGTCTGTGGAATATGCAGAGTTATCTTCCAATATGATCTCCTGCCATGGCAAGGCGTAGAATGTTGTGTAAGGGTCGGGCTGTGGTTATCTAGCTTACGTGGTGGAGACACGAGGGAACTGGTGGTGGATGAGATTCCAAAGAGTCAGAGAGTTTGCATGTGTTCCTGATGATATTGGCAGGATTACCTCCAGTAAAGAGAGGTGGAGCTCACTCATTGATTTGATCTAGTGGACTGAGCCCATTTCCACTCCTCCCAGGATGGCTCCCGCAAAGTCGAGGGAGCTTAAGGCCCAATTAGAAGAATTGTCGAGTAAAGGATTTATTCACCGGCATATCCCCACGAGCCCCAGCCTCTTCATGAAAAAGAAGAGACGAGTTTGCGACATGTAATTACAATTGAACAGAAGCTACCATCCGCAATCGCATCCACCCCAGATCGAAGCATATTTGATCAACTCTAAGGGTCTCGAGTATACCCAAGATGTACTTGAGGTCGGGGTATCATCAGCTTGATAAAGCGCAGGAGAGCGATGTACCTAAGCACGTATTCGTGACACGCTACGAGCATTATGAGTTCTAGTGATGCCGTTTGGTTTAACTAATGCTCCGGCAGCATTTATGGATTTGATGAACCGGGTATTCTAGCCGTATTTGGATAGGTTTGTCATAGTTTTTATCGATGATATCCTAGTGTATTCGGGTAGTTCAGAGGAACATTCAGAGCACTTGAGGATTGTGTTACAGACCCTAAGGGAGCAACAGCCATGCCAAATCAAGTGTCATTGGTTCGACAAGGTGGTACTCTTAAGTCATGTGAATTTCAACCGAGGGGGTGAAAGTGGATCCCGTAAAATAGAAGTCGGTGGTAAATTGAAACCAATTAAAGAATGTGTCATTATAGTCGAAGCTTCCTTGGTTTAGCAAGGTATTACAGAGTTTGTTGAGTGGGTCAAGATAGCACCCCACCGACTAAGCCGGCAAGGAAAGATGTTATACGACTGGGTGGATGCCCGTCAACGAGTTTCCGAGGAGCTGAAGGGTAGGGATTAACTTCAAATCTGGGCTCTAGCTTTCGCCCCAATGGGAGAGATGGGTTTGCGGGTTTATAGTGATGCTTCCGTGCAAGGCCTTGGTTATGTTTCTCTTTTTGATGCGTAATTGATGTGTGGTGATTGCATATGCCTCTAGACAATTGAAGTACATGAGGAGAATTACCCACACACTCCACTTAGAGCTCGCAGCGCAAATATGTTCGCCTAAAAAATAGTGGAGACATTACTCATGAAATTCTTGCATCTTACTGTATCATAAGAGTTCTAAGATATTTCACCCGTAAAGAGTTAAACCCCGAGGCAGCAACACGGCTTGAGTCGGGATAAGGACTACGACCTATCATCGAGCACCATCCAGAAAGCTAACGTCAGAAAGGCATGCCTCGGTAGCGACCAGAGAGTCTGCCTCACATGACTCCAGTTATCTTCTCCACTCATCGTGGATCCGAGAGCCTTAGGGGTGATATTGAGGCCGAGGATTCAGGAGCCTTGTTAGCCACATTTCATGTTAGGACCGCTCCAAGTGATCGATTCTTAGCAGGCGCCCAGGATCCAAGGTGACATCAAGCTTTTAAGGAAGAGATAGGAAAGGAAAGAAAGTAGAGTTTAAACAGAGACAAAAGATATATGACGTAGAATGTGTGTGCCAGAGTATGGCGAGCTGAAAAGAGACATTATGGAAGAAGCACATTCATTCAGATATGATCCAGGTGCCTAAGATGTACAGACTTTTAAAGAACATTACCTGTAGAATGATAGAAGAAAGAGATTGCGAATTTAGTTTCTAAGTACCTAGCCTGTCAGCAGGTGAAGGCAGAGCATCAGAGGCTCGCAGAAGATGGCTCCCTATCTCCAAATAGTGGAAATTGAGAAGATCACTTATGGATTTTGCGGATGTGTCTTCCACGGACCGTAGGCGACGATGCCAGGCATGTGTGTGGGTGATAGTTGATCTGATTTACGGTTCCGCTCATTTTCCGCGCCACGTCGAGGACTTCTAGAAAAGCCACTCAGCTTGTATGTGGATGAGATGTTGAGACTTCGCCGGGTTCCGCCAATAGTTCTATCGAGACCCCGCATTCACATATAAGCTACCAGCTTTGCAAACAAACTTTAGGTACTTCGCTACATTTTAGCGACACAAAGATTTCATCCTCAGACGGATGGCTACCGTAAAGGACCATTCGGGACAAGTAAAGGATACGCGCAAGAGCTTCGCGCTGGATTAATTCACGTGGAAGAGACCATTTGTCACTAATCTGAGTTCGCTACAACAATGTACTATCAAGCCAATATGTAGATGGCTCCATTCGAGGCACTGCATGGTAGAATGGTGACTCAGCAGGCCGGGATGAGGTTGGGCGAGAAGACTAAGAGTTCTAAACTAGTACGCATCACTCTCGAGAAAGTGAAAGTTGTTCGTGATAACTTAAAGATAGCAAGAGATAGACAGAAAAGTTATGCGGACAACCGTCGTAGAGATTTGCAGTTCGAGATAGGTGATCGAGTCTTTTTGAAAATTTCCCCGTGGAAAGGTGTTTTGAGATTCAGAAGTTTATACTGTCTTAAATTCTCGGTACATAGGACCTTACAGATTGGGAGCAAGTGTGGGGGCCGTGAGCTTTCATGCCAGTTTACCCCCGCAGTTATCATGATTCATGATACATTCCATGTGTCGATGTTAAGTAAATATATCTCAGATCCTTCACATGTGTTGAGAGAGCAGCCAATGCAGCTAAAGGAGAATTTGACTTATGAGGAAACACCTGTGCAGATTGTAGACCGCAAGAAACAGGTGTTGAGGAGTAAGGTGATTCCGTTGGTTAAAGTTTTGTGGAAGAATCGTGAGAGGGAGGCAGCTACTTGGGAGCCAGAGGCTCAGATGCGTCGTCAATACCCTTAATTATTTTTCGAATGAGGTATTTTCCTTTCCTTTGAATTTAGTTTGTCCATTTCGAGGACGAAATGTTCTAAGGAGGGAGGATTTTGTAACGCTCCATTCCGAGAATGTGGCGTATACAAGCACCAAGTGTCACATTGTGGTATCTTGGAGATGAAATTGTGAAATGATAATTTATGAACCCTAATGTTGTAATAAACAAGGTAAGACAGAATTGATCAAGGATATAGTATGCAAGAAGAAGATAAGCAAATGAGAAATAAAACAAGTTAAATTTCAATTGTTAAGAGATCAAGATCTGACAAATTAAGATAAGTTGACTAAAATATGAGACAAACCAAATATCACATTTTTGCCTTATCTAAGAAGCAACCTGAGAGAGAAAAAAAGATATAAAGAGGAAGAGGAGAAAGAAGAGGAAGAAAAAGTGGGAGAAGACCAAACCAAGGCTAAAAGCAAAGGCGAGTCAAGGAGTCGCCAAGCTTTAGTAAGCAAAAAGGAGTGTTCTAAACCTATTTTCAAATAATTAGTGTATTATATTATAAACTGCTTTATGATCGTATTTAAATGGTTTTGGGATTAAACTATGTTTGAAAAGGCAATGATTTTAATAAGGCAATGGTTTTGAATTATCAAACCATATTCGTGCCAAACAATGGTTTTGAATTATTAAACCATGTTTCAAGTAAGCAAGCAAGCAAAAAGAGAATATTTTCGAAACAGCTCTAATCAAACCCTAGTTTGGGGCAAGCACATCAACAGAGGTAATTCAGACGTGTACCTGTGGTGTTAGGATCTCATTCCATGACATTTAGATTTCATTCAACCAGAAACCTTGTGTCATCCATCAAGGCATTTAAAGGAGACCGTGGCACTATTGTGAGTATATAAGGTTAACGTTAAAGAATAAATTATGGTGATGGAGACCCAGGTCAATTCCACCATATTTACCGGAA
Source organism: Tetrastigma voinierianum (assembly GCA_016808115.1). NCBI lineage: Eukaryota > Viridiplantae > Streptophyta > Magnoliopsida > Vitales > Vitaceae > Tetrastigma > Tetrastigma voinierianum. The sequence goes on from JAEQBH010003972.1 coordinate 859,477, forward strand.
AAGGTGAAGTGAAGTGTGCCTAGGCCCTTTCACCTAGGTGAGCGGACCTAGGTCCAGCCACCAGAACGCGATGCCCGTGCTCCCTTATTCACTAGGTACAAGAAGTAAAAGGCCTTCCAAAGGGTTGATGATTTATAAGCATGTGTATAAAATTTGAAAAAAAATCAACCACTGGTGCACGGTTGAGCCTAGGCTCCCATGTTTGTTTTAAAGCAAACGGTTGAGCCCAAGCTCCCGTTTTTATTTCAAAATCAGAGCGCCGTTCAGCTCCGGTGACGAAGCAAAACCATTATCTCAGTCTGCTTTATTTTTTAGTTATTTAATTGGTTTCAAGCCTATTACAAAAGTTTATAAACTTTAAATCAAGAGATTTGAGAAAAGTTTTATAAACTTTTAAAGCAAAGCAAGGTAAAGCAAGCAAGCAAGAGATTTGAGAAAAGTTTTAGAAACTTTTATAGCAAAGCAAAGTAAGCAAGTAAGGCTTCTAGAAAATATATTGTAAAAGAGAGTTTACGCTTTGAGATATTTTTCGAAAGCAAAACATTTATAAAGCACACACCATCCAGGCCGCACCATTATTATTTTCATGAAACGACTGCAGCATGCACTTATCGCCGGAGCAGAGCGCAGGATTCTCCGACATTTGTATCGTTGTCAAGTATTAAGAATATTTTGTAAGGAAATACTTTGAATTAATATAATGGAGCATATGTTTGTACATAGTATGTTTTGTGAAATGTATCGTCTGCGCTCTAATAAAGAATATTGTCAAGCTACCATATTTAGGAAAGTGTAAATTTGTGTGACATGGATTTGGAATATGTCCTGTCGAATGACATGTCACAGATTTACCAACTATGAAGAAAAAAGGAAAATTTTATACTGAGGCTTATAAGGAATACTACTACGAGAATTTATATCGTTAGTAACCTAGATTTCTCAGGGGATGGTTTCACACCTCGCCACAAGGTGGGGTGTGTCAATTCTCATTGGTTAATTTTCTTTTAACACCTCGAGTACTTAATTGCAAGGTTTCATGATATGAAGCAATTGTATCAAGCATATAAAGGTTATCTACATAAGATAAAGAACCAGTACCAACAAAATTTGAATTCTGAAAAAGTCTAAATTTATTATTTCCAAAAGAATAAGAATAACCAAATTTGTCCAATACAGAAATAGAAACCAAATTCCGTCTAAAGGATGGTACAACAAATGTCTCATTCAAATCCAAATAAGTACCGGACTTTAATAATAACCTAAATATCCAATTGCTCATCTTTAATCTTCTCGCTTATCGCTTACAAAGATGTATCTTTCACCATCATTTGGCTTTCGCAATTTAGGCAACCTTCGCACGGATACACCGAGTGCGAGGATTGCACGGGACCATCCACCAAGTGTGTTTAGGTACCGGGAGTCAAATTAACCTCGAACAAACCAGATTAAGAAGGGACTTTCTTGCACGCCAAGCATGATAGTAGGTACATTGCTTCTTCTTATGTCCCATTGTACTCCACAAAAAGAAAACAACCATCAACCTTTTTCTTTATGTTGTTTCTTTTGATATGGAACCTCTACATATTCTTTATCCTTATTTCTTTTTTTCCCTTTATCCTTGGAAGTACCAGCTAAATGAGCACTTTCTATCTTTTCTTGCTTCAAGCTTTCCTCTTCTTGCACAAAATGTGAGATGAGCTCATTAACAGACCAAGTATCTTTTTGGCAGTTGTAGTTCGCCTTAAATTGACTGAATTGTGTGGGAAGAGATATCATAACCAAATGCACAAGCAAATCCTCAAAGAGATCAAGTTTATGTGCTCTTAATTTTGAAGCAAGATGAGACATTTCCATAATGTACTCCCTAATGTTCCCATTACCTTTATATCTCATTGAGACATTTTCCAAAAGTGTACTTATTTCAGACTTTTCATTCTTGGCAAATCGATTCTTAATTTCTTCTAGGAACTCTTTGGATGTCTTTATTGTTTCGGATATTGTGCCCCTGAATGCTTCTGGATTGGCTTTCTTAATGATCATCAAACACATGCGATTTGACTTTTCCCACCTTTCAATATCCTTATTTTCATCAATAAGAGGTACAAGAGAAGAAACCCTTAACACAAGGTCCAGATCCATGGCATCGAGAACTATTTGGAGGTTATCATGCCATGTCTTGAAGTTTGTGCCATTTAGCATAGGAATAGAATTAATGTTGGCATTAATGTTAGAAGGTAACCAAGAGTTTAATCAGAGAACAATAAACAAGCAAAATAAACTCACATAAGACTCAAAACAAAAATAAATTCAAATAAAGGCAAACCCCATCTCAAGATATCGGACACTCTATTAATATTTTATCTTTAGATAAAAAATATTAACTTGTAAGTGATATCTTGGTGTAGTAATCAAACACTGATAATAAGAATATATCGACAATAACTTCCTTCGGGGCCAATTTATTACCCATATGTAAAACCAAATAATTATCAGCGCTTATTACCACTGTGTGTACATGCAATTGCTAAATATTAATTTTCTCGTGGGCCGATTAATATTCACTGGTTACAAACACATAATCTTGTTATATTTTTGAAATAAAATTAATTTTCATAAAAGTGGTCACTTGTGACATATCGTGTTAATTAACTCTATCTCAAAAAAATATATATATATATATATATATATATATATATGATAGAGAGAGAGAGATATAGATATATATATATATATATATATATATATATATATATATATATATATTTAAACACCTATATTTGAATGTAAATTTTCAGAATACATCGTAGAATTCAGATAACATATTGATATTAAACAGTCTCAATATCTATCTAATGGTGGTCGTGCATGTTCACACTGAGGTCCAATGATTGAATCTCAATAAGACCCTTCCCTCATTTTTTTTTTTTTTTTTAAACAAGAAAAAATATATAGAGACCAAATACTTGCACTGTGGATTCGAACCGTGACCTTATCAAGAAACCTTGCAACAATTAATCGAACCAATACACTATTTTGTGAATTGCTGCGTCTGAATAAATATAAAACTATATGCATCGTATGAACCAAATGTAATGTATTCAGAACTTTCAAACACGATAATTTAACATGAACTGATTCTACATTTCTCTTAAACTTTTAAAATATGTATAAAATCAATCGTATGTCCAAAAATTATGAAATTTATATCGTTGGACTTAGGGATGGCAAGTTGACTAGAAAATTCGGGTACTTGCCCCATTTGGGATGAGTATGGAAATATTATATTCGGGTATGGGACGGGTATGGGTACCTTCACAAAAACCCGACTTGGGTTCGGGGTGAGTATGGGATTTTAGTTACCCACCCCACCCCGAATACGAAATTACTAATATACGCCTGTTATATTTTAAATTGGCCGCACACCCTGCATATAAACTCATTTTTCTTTGCTCCACCTAGCTCCACGCCTCCAATTCGTCTTCTCCATCAACGAATCTTCTCATTTCTCAGTCCAAACCCTAGCTCTACTTCCTTCTCGATGAATTTCCTAACCGTCACCTTCATCTCCACCGCTGGAATTTAACACCGGATTTCTAGGCTTGAGGCACGAAGGAACGGGTTGCACATCCTTTCTATTTTCACCGTAGTCAGGATCTAAGACCATCAAGAACATGAACCCAAACTTAGGCAAAAATGTAGATCGGGCTTAAAAGTCAGAATCCCGGTGACTACTTTTGAAACTCAGGCTAGGCCTCTACCCAACTCAAGAATGGTGGATTTGCATGGACTGATTTGTTTGAAATGAAATACTTGTCTTAGCAGGGGACTTAATCGAGCCAAACCCTCCCCTCTTCCGATTGTTCATAGGTGTAACCCTAGGGACTATTAGAACAGTTTCACTCCAGTGGGTTATGGTTCCTGTTTTTCAAAATCTGAATCAAAATATGTTTCCCAGACTAGCAAGGTTTTACCTATGACAATCTGAATCAAAATTGTCCTACCATGCATGTATCATAAGGGTTTGTCTGGTTTATATTTTTATTGACATTTGTTTTACTATGACAGGTGCACTTAGATTACTCAAGCAAGGGCAAGGATTGTAACAACAACATTTTTTATCAAAGTTATTCTAATATTCCTAACATACTTTGATTTTTATCAAACCACAGTTTTTCAAAATTTGTTATCAAAGGAAAAATGTAATTATATTTTCAGATTTGTGGCCCATTTGTGTTCATTGCTTGTTTTTTTTTGTTATTTTGGTTCTTATGTGTGGATGAATATGGCTTTGAATGTATTATTTTGAGTAATATGGTGGTGGTTTTAAGATCATGCCCATTTGCATTCAATTTTCAATATTTGTCTATTAATACTAGAAAGCAATTTTTTATCAAAGTGTTTTCAAATTATTTCAGAATAGTAATCAAATGGCATCAGAAGAAGTAGAAAATTTGTCCATGCCAAGAACTTATTCTAATCTAGCTATAGGTAGTAACTCAACTACTGGTGTGACATTGCTATCTAGAAAAAGAAAATTAATACCGCTTGTTTGGAAATAGTTTTGAAAGTCATAAATGATTTATCGTTATGCTATTTGTAAGCATTGTAATTCAGGACTTAAGGTTGGGAGTAAGAATGGGACTAAGCATTTGCATGGCTATTTACATAGGTGCATAAAACGAAAAAATGTTGATATTAAGCAACAATTGTTAGAAGTAGAGAGAAGAGGTTGTGGAACAGTGTAAATTGAAGGTTTCACATTTGATCAAAATATCTCAAGAGAAAAAGCTCGTCAAGAAATTACATTGCATGAGTATCCTCTTCAATTGTTGATCAAGTGTGATGTTTGCATTTTGCCGCAGCTTGTAACCGTTGTTTAAAATGGTCTCCAATACACCATGATGACATAATGAAATTTATGAGGTTGAGAAAGGGAAAATGAGGCATTTGAAAACTTTGGAAACCAGAATTGCTATAACAATTGATATGTGGACATCCAACCAAAAGAAAGGCTATACATATCATAAGATTACGTTGATGCCTTGGTTGTTTCACCATCTTATTATAAGGTTAGATATGATATTTGTTTAACTTCAATTTTTTTTTTTTTTCATTTGATGATATGACTTATTTATACTATGTTTTCTTTCTTTTCTTTTTTCTAGATTTGTCTATGTGCCTCATCCTCATATAAAAGAAATTCTTTCTAATGTGTTATTGGACTTTTTGTTGGATTAGAATATGGATAGAAAAATATCTACAATAACTGTTGATAACTGCTTAAGCAATGATAGTATGATTGATATTCTATGCAAGAAATTATCCTTGAACAATTCTCTTTCATTGAATGGAATAGTCTTTCACATGCAATGTGTAGCACATATTTTGAATTTGCTGTGAAGAAGGTCTAGATGTCATTAGAGTTGTAATTGAAAATTTCGTGATAGTGTTGCATTTTCGTCATGAACACCATCAAGAGGGAAAAGTTTGAAGACAACTCATCAATTACGATTCCGCATGCACAAGAAATTATGTCTTGATTGTAGAACACAATGAATTCACATACTTGATGTTGTCAATAGTTATAGCCTATAAAGATGTCTTCCCACGTTTGAAGCAACGTGAGAAACTCTACACTATAGTGCCATCGGAGGAGGAATGAAATCTAGCGAAAGAAATTTGTGGAATATTGAAATTGTTTTATAATATAACAAAGTTGTTACCATGACAAAATTATCCAACTGCAAATACTTTTTTCATCAAAGTGTGTGAGATTAAACAAACAATATATGATTGGTTGATATGCTCAAATGAAGTTGTCAGCACTATGAGATCAAGTATGTTCGAAAATTTTGACAAGTTTTGGAGTGGGTGTCATATTGTAATGGCAACAAGTGGCCGACAACTTGAAGATAAGATTAAGATTTTTATTATTTCACAATGTTTGGCTGAAGCTTGATGAGATTGAGCACTACAAATATGTTATGATTTTCGAAAATTAATCAAACTCAAATTATGAAAAACTTTGGAATCAAGTTCGTCTTTAACACTTAATATGATGAACAAGATCCACTTCTAAGTATGATCAGATTTGATCATGCTACTGGCCGAAAGTGGTGTGATGCTTGAGTTAGACTATTACCTTGATGAGCTCGCTTTTACGCGATTCTCGGGATTCGATGTTTTAGGTTATGAAAAATAAATGGGATTAAATTATCCACCTTACAAAAGATTGTTCAAGATATCTACATTCCGATATTCATAGTTGCATCCGAGTCGGCTTTTAGTACCAATGCAGTATGGTATCAAAACATCTAGTAGATCACCCCACATACTTGGAGGCATTAATGTGCACTCAAAGAACAGGAGGAATGTTATATCGATTCAGATCTCAACTTATAATGTTAATATTTTCTTAAATATAATTACTTGTATCTCTATTACATTGTCATACGTACCATCGCTGATTTAGGGGTCGATCTCACAAGCATGACAAAGATGAAGAAACATCATGCTATAGGCTCTTATTGTTGAGATAAAAGGTAGTTAATTTATTTTCAACTTTTATATTTTCTTAAATATAATTGTTTGTCTTTCTATTATGGTTTTGCTTATATTGTAGTTCTTGATTGTTAAATTTATAGAGCGATATCACAAATAGTGATTAGAAGATGGTGAAGCACTCCATAGTGGCTCTTCTCTTGAAATGAAGCTGGCCTGAGATGATTTAGATGTGATCTGCGTGAACAATTTATTTTTTGTTTTCTTTAGCTGTGTTATCAACAATTTATATTTGATGCTCCTCTTTGTTTTACTGTTGTTATATTAATGGGATAATTGCTATAAGTGCTCTTTTTGAGAAGGTATTAAAGATGCACTTTGGGATGTCATTCATGAGAACATTTGATTTTGGATAGTCTTTTTCCAGGCTACAAGCAATATTATGTGCAGTATTTATATTCAGGTTCTTGTAAAGCAAAATTTATATTATGTGCTTTACCTATTTTGGAAGTACATTTTTGAGCTATTTGAAAGGTATTTGCATAAATGACCAAGATAGTTGATTTTGATGGTTTTTTCTAGAATATCATAAAATCTTATATTCTGCTAATTTATATTATGTGTTTATCCTACTGAATTTTTTTGAGCATATTAGAAATGTATTTATATAATGACCGTAATAGCCGATTTTTTAATATTCTTTTCCGTAATATCATGTGCGTATTTATATTCTAGATATTCTTGTAATGCAATTTATATTATGTGTTTATCCTATCCCTGAAATAAATTTTGGAGTTATTAGATATGTATTTGGCATAATGACCATGATAATTGGAGTTTCAAATTGTCTTCTTTTTTCCGGTGATATCATGTATAAAATTGAATTTTGGTTACTTAAAGTATAATTTGTGTTATGTGATTTCCTATTCAGAATAATTTTTTGTTATTTGAAATGTATATGGTATATGAACCCGAATCCTTAAACTTAACCCGAACTCCAAACCAGAACTCGCGTATGGGCGGGTGAGTATACCTTAAGAGGCATTCTAATCGACGGGAATGATGACCCCGCCTGCCTGCCTGGGACTCCGGGGATGGGAAATACTAAATACGATTCGTATGGGATAGGGGTGCCCGTCCCAAACCCGCCCCGTTGCCATCCCTAGTTGGACTCGTAATGAGATGTAGAATTTTTCTGTTACAAAATTTTTCCATAAATATTATACTTTTGGAAAAAAATATTTTCAGCCCTAAAAGAAAAAATCTTTTTCTAACTTATTCTCAATAATTCAACATGAAACCGGCTCTGATACCACATGTTAGATTAATTTCATTATGTGAAAACCATCACACAAACAGGAACATTCATATTGAATCATCAAGAATCAAAATACTAGATTTGCGTAAGCTGCACTAATCATAACAATAAAATATTGAAATATTTAAATGTGAGTCCGGAGTTCTTGATGACTCTCTCCGCGATCACACTCGCTTTTCTGGTCTAATATTTCTCTCCTCGACAATGGGAATCGTAAGAATTGAAAATCGACAGTGATCTCGGGACCATGACCCCATTTATAAACACCGCGGTCTATTTATAGACAAATACGCCTTCGTTCAGAACAATCGCTATTCGCTTAAATTCGCAACGCCTCGTTTCATAATTTTTATTTTAACTCATCAAAAAATAGAAATTACGCTTGCTCTACACATTATTGTCACACTTTGGCAATATATTAATTAAGGCCCCAAAACTTAAATTAATCACTAGCCTAACTTTATTTGATATTCATAATTCACATTTTTTTAATATATCACCATATATTTAATTTTACCCAACAAAATATGTTGAAAACGATGAAGATATTAGTTCATAATGTATTTGATAATAAACAATAGGTTAGGTTTAAAAAGTGAAGTGTCACTCAAATAAAATAATTTATGAACAAATAAAATTTACTTTCATTTCTTTTTATCTTTCATTATGGATTCTTGGAAGCTAAACAAAGGATACACTACAATAAAGTAGTCACAAATAAAACTCTATACTCGATAAAATGACATTATATGAAAGATAAGCTCCCAAAATGTCCAAAGCTTTATGGTTTCCTCTTACGCAAGTTGAAATTAGATGGAGGATCAAACCCCAGTTTTTTATCTCAACAAAGTGGAAAGAACACACAAGCGTCTCAGAGATCATCGACGAGTTTTGCATCTTGGTATGGAATCTTGTTCTTCATAGCCTCATATAACTTCTTTGCAGCTTCACCAAAATCTTCTATAATATTGATCATAATTTCCATTGTATTCATGGTCTTGTGAACCTTATGTTCAACACCTAATAACAACAATGTGTCAATAAATCTGAAAGAAATAAAAACCTAGTTATTAGTGATTCAAATTCAATGATGAATAAAAAAAATTTAACAGAAGATTGTCTTGCCAGTGGATCGAATTTGATCTTCTAGTTTGGGATTGTCTCTGAAACACCCCAAAATATACCCTCACGGTTTTATAACATGTTTAGAGTATAAAATAAGTTAAATTTTTATTTTTTCAGAATTTATATTACTAAGAACGAAAAATGATAAAACCAAAATTAATGCAAGAGTCAAAGGTAAAAAAGTAAAGTGTCACATTAAGGACTCAAGGGTCATAAGATAATAAGTTCACATGCCAAAATTGAATATTGAGAAGTTGAATTGCAAAAGAAAGAAACAGCGACTAAAAATGAAAAAGGGAAAAACCAAAAATGGCTTGCCAAATAAGGCCCAGAAGAAAAAAAGAGATGGGATTCAAATTTTGGTCTGAATGAGATATTTTCTCATTTGTGGAAAGAGAGGAGCTAGGCTAGAGAAATCCATGGAGGAGGAAAGGAGGTCATTTTGTTTTGTGTACTTATGGCTTTGTACCTTCTGGTTCGCCCAGAAGAAGGAAAGTAAGATGGTGTTTGTTTCAAAGAAGAAAACAAGGCTTGGAAACTCCTAAAACCTTCATTGTTTATGCTTGAGTTAGGAACACCCTAACTCTTCTACATGTGTTATATGTTGTTGAATTGGTCGTGGATCCTCAATTGAGGAATGTTTGTAAAGGAAATGTCAGGGGTTTCAGTAGAGCCGGCAAGTCGCGCGGATCTGGGCTGGTCGAGCCCACACGGCCAAGGAATAATCGCGACCGCCTGGCTTGATTTTAAAACCGGTCAGCTATTTTGTCGACCAAAATTACCTATATCGGGCTACGGGCCAACGGGCCAGCCCATCCTTATGTGAAAAAATGCGGAAATTATTTTTATTCAATAAATTACTTTCCTTCTCTATTATTTGTTTCATTTCAGGTGTACAAGGATTTCTCTCTTGCAATGCCCCATTGCCTAGTATTTCTATTTTTTTTGCTCCATATGTCCATATGATATGTTTGCCGTGATTATTAATCAATGAAAACAAACAACTATACGAAGTTTCATATGCATTCTTCCAAGAAAATAGAGCCATCTCCAAATAAAAATAAATAGAAAGAAGATGAAACATTATGTAGCACACGCCAGACAACCACCATTAAAGATCCGAAACTCCGCTTTCACCAACAAAGAATTTTCGCCCACACATCAATAACAAAATTTCTTATGCCAACTAATTTCTAGGATAAATTATTCAATAATTTCCATATAGCATATACATTGAATCGAGCCATGAACTAGAGTGAATTTTAGATTGCAGAGAAAAGGCCATGTGATCAAGTAATTACAGAAGAAGCAATTTGCAAAGAGCCCACCCTCCTACTAACAATCAGGTTTTGCAGATAAAACCTTTTCTCTCAGTCGCAAAGATAAAGGTAAAAGCACTTTGGCAACCCTGCTTGGCTGCTTTTGCCCTTTTCAACTCAAATCCAATAACATCAAATAACATACAAAATTCAAACCAAATAGAATTACAAAAAACAATATACTCCTATCGAATAACTATTAAATTAAAAATCTAAAAGTCATTCTCAGTGGAGACAAGATCATCATTAACAACAATATTTGAATCTTCCTAGACAATCGAATATCCTCTACTTCCCGCATTATCCGCAATTCATAAAACAAAATGTTTATTTTGTGTTGTAAGTAAGAAACAAAAAAAAAAAAAAAAAGTTCAGGGAATAAGCAATTTTTACCAGAAGGCCCAATTTCTTTAAAATCATGCAGCCAATTACGAGTACAAATAAGGGCTTGCACAATTTTTGGGAGCAAACAATTTCTATACTTATGCAATATACGACCACCAATACTAAATGAAGATTCCGGTTATCAAGCAGATTGGAATGCTTAAAATGTCACAAGCCATAATTGCAAGTTCGTGAATCGATGTTTATTTAATTCCAATATTCTAGCACGTCGAGGTCATTTCCAATATAGCCTTCATCCAAGTATATATCAAGTTGAGACTGACATCATTTGAAGTCATTCGACCTATATTTCCATGTGATACCCTAAAATAACACAAGCAACCAACACATAAACAAAATAATCACTATACTAGATAATTTGGAAAAAGAACAAGAAAATACTGAATAAAAATTATAATAATCAAACTTACATCAAGTATAGATACGTCATTGATGATGCTGAGCTAATCGCTTTTCAATGGAGGACGTTGTTAGAATAAGCACCCATGGTCATTGATGATGACCAGTTTGAAAATGAAGCAATTGAGCTCTCGATGTAGCCCCATACTGTATATTCCAAAGAATAGTTTATACAAGCCCTTTCAATTTATTCACTTTCTCTTAATGGTCATATGGATAAAGTCTCTTATAGCAAAAGCTCAAAAAGTTCAACTTAGAACGAGGATCAAGAACACATCCAAGTGCAAGAGTGACAAAATGCTCGCTCCAGTACTTATCATATTTTACCTTCATCCTTGCAGCCACATCTTTGATCACCCCATCTTCACTATACAAGTTTTCATTCAATTTCTTTTCTATACTATAAACTTGTAGGAAATACAAATTGGAGGTGGGGTAAGATGATCCATATATCAAGTTAGTAATCTGATAGAATGGGGCCAAGAAAGCACATCTTCTCCGCTCTTTCCCACTCTTCATTAGATGGACAAAGGAGTAATTTACTGGCAAAAGCCAACCATTATCAGCACGACGGTACTTAATAGCACTTTCAAGCATCATGTAAGTAGCATTCCATCTAGTTGACACATCCAACCTCAAGAAACCAATATCATCTAAATGCACTTCTTCAACACATTTATGAAATTGTTTTAACCTCCCCTCCGAAGCCTTCACATATTTAACACTTTCAGTATTTTATATAAGTTCTTACCCACTTTCAAACCTTCAACTAGCGTAGATTCAATATATGTGCAATAACATCTAACATGAAAATTCACCATCACATAACAACAAACCATTTTGTACCAGTTTCTCTTTAAAAATATTTTGCATGCTATCATTAGAAGAGGCATTATCCAAAGTCAAGGAAAATATTTTCCATCTATTCCCAATCTTTAAGCACTCAAATACCTTTCCCAGATAATTCAATCCTCGTATGTGGACTCTAACTCACAAAGTAAGTAATTTACTATTTAATCCACTTATCAACATAATGAGTCGGTCACTAGCCATATAACCTCGAGTAGTTACAAAGAGTCCATACATCGGTTAAACAAATTCTACCAGAATATTAGTTATTATGCTTTTAGCTTTGTTTTTTCACCAAGAAGACATCCCAACAATCACCCTTAGCAAAGGTTTCTACTAATAGGTTTTGAAATCGGGATTCAAACTCTATTCACTACCCAAACTCCTTCATACTCAAAGATATCTAAATGGAAGATCACGTGATTATGATACATTTAGAGAGTGCATCTCAAGCCTTATGATCAGTTTTCCGAGACCTCAACACATCCGGTATCGATCAACCAACATGGCACCCACAACCCTTGCATTTACATTTTTCCACGCCATCTACTACACCAATCTTTTCATAATTATTCCACACCTCAAAGGTATTACCCCGAACTTTCTTAGCAACAACTTCTTTCCCAACATCACTACTAATTCTTTTACCACTAGCACCAACAGACTTAGTCCTATCATTAGTACCACAACCAACGGAAACATTAGTAGCAAGATAATTCTCTTAGTTTCAGAGTATTTTCAAACATTCATAATCCATCATCAAGATCCCCTACAATTAGATTCAAAACTATAACTACAATATAAAATTTATAAATGAATACAATTGACTTGCATAAAACCTAGGGCCATTTTCATGAACAAACGGATCCAAACTAACAGAAAAACTAGAAACCAAACATCAACCAGACTAGCAACACCACAACTAAAATGGGTTAAAGGTTCAATTCAAACTCAATTTCAGATCAAATGGCAAGGAATCCCAACAATCATTTCATAAATGCAACTACCCCGACAATAAGCTATTCAATTGTTTACTTCCAATGTGTACCAAAAACAGACTAATAAAGGAATGTCAACAACCCCTAAGAAATTAGGGTTCACTAATCACAAAAAATCCAACCAAGCTGCATTTGTAGTTAATATACTTTCAATGCATGAACATACCAACAAGTCTCCACACATACATTTGGCACTCAACCCACCCTCCCTTGTCATTCTCCATTAACTACTCAGTGCCTTTCTACAACGACCTTATCCCATTCTCATTCTCATCTCCCTTTCCCTTCCTTTGCTTTCTTCTCTCTTTATGTCTTCCAAAAACACAAGAAACAATTGAGGGTGAGGGTGAGGGTGAGTGAGGCCAGCCAGACCAAGATATACCTTGTTTTAAAATTATTTCATCGAAAACCCCAATCTCATTTAAACTTACTCTTTATAATAATATTTCGTATCATTTGTTGTCATGTCTATGTCATTCATTCATCTTATTTTTCTTGTTTTTTGCAAACAAAAATAAAATAAAAAAAGGAAAAGACTCTACTTGGTCCCACAACACTGTGATTAATTAAAGTTCTCGGAATTAAAGGAAATAATGAGAGAAGCTTGAGTCCTAATTAGTGTCTCTGAATTAAAAACTCAGAATTATAACACATCATGCGGACTTACACCGATGGATCATCCGGTCGATCAAAGTGATTATCTCAATCTTCAAAAGATGAGCAATGATTTAATGTTGGAGGTGCAAATTAAGGAATATGATTTTGCTAATGGCAAAGTAACAACCAAATGTGCAAGACAACAACACTTCCAAAAAACACCCTATCAATTTTATCGCAAATCTTAAACCAAGTATAACTCTATTCTAGGTTCATTCAATCGTCCCGACTCAAGATGAAGCCGACACGCAGCGCTACTCCATTTCCAACATCAGAAAAGAAATAAAAGCATTATAAGATTAAGATTTATGTTTCATAAAAAAAAAGATCAAACAAAAAATGAAGCAAAGTGATGATTTTTCACCTAGAAAACGATTCCTGAGGTCAAATAAATATAGAGGAAGAGGATCACTGGATCAGAATCAGATGAAGGAGAAGACAGAAAAATGCTTGGAGGATCGTCGTCGAGGAGCCGAGGAGGGGGTTTGCTGGAGCGGTGGAGCCTGGAGGAAGGAGAAGAAGTCAGTCACGCTCTACCACGCCGGGGAACTCGCTGAAAGCCAAAAACAAAAATAAACTAGGCTTGGAATTTATAAGGATAACCTATAATCCGATAGGGCAAAGTAAAAAATTTGTTTTTTATTTAATTAACTAAACCGGGCCAGCCCAAAAAATCGGGCTAGCCCGATCCGATACTATTAGGCCCACGTAACACCTGCCAGCCAAATTTGACCTGATTTTCTGAAACAAAATTCAGACCAAACGCCTAATTTTGTTATTCAAGAAGCCCAACGGGCCGGGCCTGAATTGCTAAACTCTAGGTTTTAGGGGGGAGATAATATTAAAAATTTCCAAAACCCATGTTTTTGTCATGGCCATCATTCATCCACCGAAAGATCAAATTCTCTGGTAAACTGTGACTTCTGCGAGAATAAATCTTGAAATAAGTATCTAAATTTCCTTGACCCCATCGTATCTTAAAATTCATTAAAGTGGTGCTTACTGCTTTTTGTAGGAAATATTTCGATGTAAAGTATTTGAAGTAAATAAATAAAAGAAGAGTTGATATATGAAATATGAACACATGAACGGTAATACAAACATGTAAATGACTAGTATGATATCCCTAACTCGGATAAAAACCTAATAAGCTTGATTTCCTGCATATACTCCAAAGTGGATGGACAAGTAACCTTACCTATGAGGGATTACAAGTTATAAGTTGGCCTTGTTTGGGTCATTAAAGCGTCTCATTCAATATTACAGCGGGCCCCGTCAGTCACATAATACAAGTATAGGTCACTGTCTCATACAAAGGATGATACCGTCTGCATATACAACTCGTTGGCCATACAAGCAGCGTACATAGGTCACTATTGCATGCTGATGATACTCGGTATATATAGTTATCTCCCCATATCCACATCTTTGAATATACAAGCATAAAAAAATGATAAGATAATATGAAACATGACACATGAAAAGGCATGAAATATGCAAATATAATGGAAGTGGATATATGATATGTAAAAGAAGATATGTTTATAAGCTATTGTATATGATAATCGAATTAAGGATCACTATAAGGTCATATATGTTATGTTTTCCTACTAAGCTATAAGTTTAGCACATGTTTCATCTGTAGGTATCGAAGAGGACATTCAAGGCATTCCGCATCCGCCAAGGCCAACATAGCAATAAAGCCCACCCTAAGTAGGTTTTGGATTTGTTTTTGTATATGTAAATGTAGAGTTTTGTAATAGTGAAATTGTATAAGAACCAGTAAATGGGACTCGGATATATGTACAGAATATAATGAAAACCACTACAGTGGTGTTTTTATATGTATATGTTATAAGTTTTATTTCTTTATGAAAATATATATAAATCGGGGCCACCAATGACGTAAAACAAAAGTTAAAGAGTCTCACCAAGCCATTCCCACTCTTGCTTAAGCGAGGGTCAGCATGACAATTAAGGGTATCGCAGCCTGTGTTTAAAGGCCTGAAGATAGTATATGATGTAGTGCCACGCAGATAAGAATATGTCGGGCCTAATGTGGATGTCCTCGTGTCTTATGTTTTCTATAGATGGATCATCCTTCGACCCGCTTGAAGGTACAGAGCGTTAACCTTGAGATCAGGTTACGCCCAGCTCCTCTAAAAGCACAATGCCCCGTCGAGCCAACAAGCCTCACGAGGATATCTCAGACATGGCTCGAGTATCGGAAAGATTGATTGCATCCGAAAAGCCCCAATAGACGCGTGGTAAGAAAACACGGGCTAAGGAATCCAATGGACAAACATGAGATCCACAGTGAGAATTCTGCTAGAAATCTACAAATAATATCATACATGCCCTCTCGACAAGAGAGTATCAAGGTACCACTATTGCAGTGAGGCATATGATTAGTGGAAGCGGTGTTTGAGGAGTCCATGATTCCAACCATGCCAATGGGAATTCTTTGTTCGGGTGAGTTCAGGTTAAAATGTTTTGATATATACCGAAATCCGCGGGAAACGCCTTAAATTTGAAGCAAAGGAACTATCAGTGGTTGAATATGAGAAAGAATTTGAGCATCTCAAGAAGTATGCACCTGAGGTAGTTCTCACCAGGCATTTCCAAAGGTAGGCAGCCTGAAGATGGACTACATAAGGCCCATAAAAAGATATCTGCTCTTATCACAAGATTTTCAGTTAAGTAACTTCTATCACTGTACGTGGGTAAATGAAAGTAGAGAGATCTAAAGCAAGTAGTAAAGAAAGGTTTCAAAAGAAGAAGTTTTCTAGAGGAGCTTCTTCCTCCTCGGGTAAAAGAGCTAGAGAGTCCCAAGTTGAGTCAAGATGCGGTTCTATTTATACAGGTGAAGACAGGTGTCTGGTGGTACCTAGTTTGGTGCTTCAATTGGACAAGGAGAAGTCCCAAAGTGCCCTCATTGCCATAGACGGCATTTGAGCGTGTGTAGATTATTGATAGGAGGATGTTTTTAAAACGGGAAGACCAACACTTCGAGAAAGCGAATGTTCCAGAGTCGGGATAATAGAGTTCAGAAGGCAGCGGAGAGGGAGATTCGTTGCACCACCTTCTCGACTCTGGATCAAGGTAAGGGCCCAGGCCCGATTCAAAAATAGGACGTGGAGACAGCAATGTCAAAGGTTTCGCGATGTTGAATGTCCTATGCCTACACCCCCACACGAGCTGGATATGAAGGCTCGAGGATCAAGATGTTCCTAGCGATTGCCGGTATTTTCCTTTATGATATTGAGATGCATGCTTGATGCACTCGCCCTACTCATTCGCATATCCGTAATCGAACATGTGTTTGATAGAATGCCATCTGCAGAGCAATTACCATATGATATGCTTGTTACTAGTCCTCTGAGGCATAATGTCAGAGTCAACTGAGTGTATAAGAACTGTCACCTAATGACTCATGATAGAGAGTTTTCTAATGATCTACTTGGTTTACCTTTTCATGAGTTTGATTTAATTTTGGGAATGGATTGGTTATCCAAAAATCGGGTTATAGTTGATTGTGATAAGAAAACAGTAAGGCTTAAATGTTCCGACCTGTCAAAGGTAACAGTACATGGTATCCAATCTGGAGTTGTGTCAAATGTAATTTCAGTTATGCAAGCCCGACGACACAGGAAAGGTTAAGCCTTTTAGCTTGCGTTTTAATACTCTAAAAGAGGCTGGCGGATGCGGGAAAAATCTCAATAGTAAAGAAATTTCCTGATGTGTTTCCCGAGGAATTACCAAGAATACCACCTGAAAGAGAAGTAGATATGTCTATTGAAGTTGTACATGGAACGATTCCAATTTCTAGGGCACCCTACCGTATGGCTCCAACTGAACTAAAAGAGTTGAAGACTCAACTAATGCGAGCTACCATAATAAAGGTTTCATCCGACCAGTGAGCCACTAGGGTGCCCCGGTTTTATTTGTCAAAAAGAAAGATGACACTCTCATGATATGCATTGATTATCGGCAAAAAAACAAAGCGACAATGAAGAAATAAATGATCATATTAAGAATATATGTAACGCCCATCTTAGAGAGAGTGTACAAAGAGCATGATACTCTGTTAGGCGATAATGAGTATTAAATGTTACATTGTAATATTTTGGAGATAAAATTATGAAATGATAATTTATGAAACCCGGAATGTGGTAATAAAAGAAGGGTACAATTGTCATTTAGCAAAAAGGATATGTAAGGCATAATTAAGTTAGAGATGGGCCATAATATAAATATCAAGAGTTAATGTGCAATATTGAATGCTTGTGGACTTAAGTGCAATTAAGGAAAAATTAGACTAAAGGATATTAGACAAAGGATAAAACTCATTTTGTCTCATCTAAATTTTTAGGGCTTCACGGTTTTTTTAGAAGAAGGAGGGAGAAAGGAAGAGGAAGAAGAGGAAGAGGAAAGAGAAGGAAGACAAGGTCAAAACTTGTATAAGGGAACTTTGCGTTGGATTTTTGACATGAACTCTAAGGTTTGATGAAGATTGTTTCCTTTAGTCTAGGTTTGTGCAAAGAGCACATAAACTCTTGAATTGTTGGGGTTATGAGAGTAAAACCCAATCGGGGAGAAAATAAACATGGAATCATAAAATTATATGATGTTTAAAAAAGACTGCAAATTGAATATTCGATTTTTCACCTAGGGTTTTGAGGTTTGAGGTTCCATATCACTCATTTCAAGTGTTGTGGTTGTTTTTAGATGAATCGCGTAAATTCTTGAGGTATATGAATTATGGTCAGATGATGTTAACGTGAGCAAAAGTGGCAAAAGAAGCAAATCAGAAAATTCATGAGCAAATTTCGTGATGGGAAAATAATGCTTTCGCTTCGACTAGCTGTAATTTAGCCATAATTTGCTCATTTATTATCCGACGGAGGATTCAAGTGGATAATTAAACTAGACTTCAAGTAGAACCAAACATCCAGAAATAGGAATCAAGCTGAATTTGATTCTATTGTGGGCCCAAAATTCACCTCAAAGTAGGCCATGTGTAAGCCACTTTCCGGTTCGCTTTTTGAATATAGATTAGCCCTATGCTGAAATGATGTAACGTGAGCTCTTGGGTGTCTCGATTGGGGTGATTTCAAATGGAGAAGAACCCTTATCACTTTAGCTTCAAAGAGTATAAAGAACCAAAGGTCAAATATGGAGTCAAAACATTGTAAATGGTATTTCAACAAATTCCGGAAAATCTGAATGACTAGTTTGGCAAGGAAATATAACTTGACTTGATGAGCTCAATTGAATGATTCCAATTTCTAAGTGTGGTTAAATGGAGATTTAAGTGAATGTGATGGTCGGGTGAAAATGAATGTGTATGGTGGATTAAATGGAAGTTCCGTTACGTTAGTCAGGGTTTTTCTCAAAATGTGAAAGTGCTGACTATCGGACGGAAACTGAATCGACGAGAAGCAAGCAAGATTGAGAGTGTGAACTCGTGAGTGTAAAATGATTTTTGTGAAATCGAGTTTTAAAAGTTGATTTGATGTTAAAATGAAAAGCTTAATGTAAATGTTTATATTTGCCTTAAATGAAGTTTTCTCATGTAAATGAAAATTTTAATGTACATGTTTATCTCTCATATCAATATATAAGATTATATTAAACATATATGTATGATATGTTAAGGCATTATGAAAGTAAAAAAAAAAAAATGTAAAGAATGCATATGTATATTTGTACTATATATGAGTTTTCATGATAAAGTAAAAGGATTTAAATGGATTTATAAATGTATTTTGATAAATGTTTTGATCGATGGTTACCCTAACCTTCATATGACTGAGCAGGATCGATATCGCCGAGGTACCTTAATGTAGCGATTGTATGTGAAAGCTATGCGCATTAATCGAGAGAGGAATGAGCGCCTAGATTAATATCCTTACACGTGATAAGGTGTTATAATCAACTCCACGCAAACATAGCCCGCTAGCCAGAAGCGATGCATCAAACGCTGATCGTTCTCACCGTCAGCACTGAAATCGTTTCTGTGTTTATCTCAATCTACCGGGAAAGAAGAAATAAAGAAATAAGAAATAAAGTTTAAGGTATAAATGGATTTTTAATTGTATAAAAGAAAGTTTAAGGCATAAATGGATTTTTAATTGTATAAGTATGTATTACTTTGAAAAGAAAGTTTAAGGCATAAAGGAATTTTTAATTGTATAAGTATGTATTACTTTGGTATATACTGAAAATGGTATCTTAATGAAAATGACACTACCTAGCCCTTTAAATTTCATTCTTTCTGTATGTTTTAAAACATTTTCTGTGACCCGAGACAAAGCTCTACAGAGTACCCTCCCGTGCAAGTGAGTCGAGCCACAGGAGACGACGACCGATTTCATTGTATATGTAATTTCGTGATATTGTATATGCTGAATATTTGTTATGTATATATGTATATGTATAAAGTTGAAAAGGAACTACGTGGGCTTCTTGATCCTCGTGGATCGAGGTGACGAGGCGGCCGGCATAAGTCCCATTCAAGCCCAATCTTTGAAAAAAACGCATGGAATTGAAGGTTTGGAATGTTTTGATGATTGGAAATGAACAATGTATATATGTATATATTGTGTTGATTTGAGTCAGGACGAGGAGTCCAAACAAGGAAGTTGAAAATTTGAAAATTAGAAGTGTTTTTAAATGTTTTCGCAGGTTTTGTAAATTTGGGAAAGTCCGAAAAACAGAGGAAACTCTAGCCAATTTTTCTGAAAAATCCAAGTGTTTGAAAAAGAAAGAAAAAAATTTTATCACTTCGCTTCCGCATTATTTTCTAAAGATATGTTAAGGATTGTAAAGGGGTTCGCTCCATGGATTTTATTTGATCGTTTTGAGGAAAGTTTCTATATCCATTGGAGTGCCGAGGTCCCCTGGTTCATGAGGTTAATCCGGTCGAGATCCTTCAACGTGGTATCAGAGCCACGGTTTTGAAAATGTTATAAAGATTTGAAAATTTTATTTTCATATGATTGTTTTAATGGTTTATTTTAAAATTGCATAAATTATTTATGTGATTTAAAATCATATATGCATTACATGACATTAAATTTTTGAATTCACAGAAATGCGCTGCCGAGGCCGACTCCCACCAGAGAGCTCCCGAGGCATTGGGCACTCACCACCCGAGGAATATGTCAATGAATCGCAGCCCTTCCAATCTACGCACAGAGGACCCTATGCCTTGTGAGCTACTCACAGACAAATACCACCGCCCCTCCCGAGGTCGTGGAGGACGATAATTTAGGCAGATAGCTCACCTTAGCCATCATACACGATAAATTTCCGAGAGTCGAGTTTTTATAGAAAGAGGGGGCGAAAGCCAGGGCACTGAATCCATGATGAATCGGGAGACCCTAAAGGCTTCGCCATGGTTAGAGGGAAATGAATCCGGTCTACCAGTGATGCAGTTGTACTGATGGAGTAAGATGGTCACTTTTTTTCTCGCCTCTCCTACTCGGACAGCACTGGAGTGGGCGGAGGGCAGCTCCGTATTTATGCCCAGAGGAGTGTCCTGGGCACAATTTAAGGAAGAGTTTACAGATAAATTTGTTCCAGCCAGTTACCGAGATGCAAAGGCTGAGGAGTTCTTTAGGCTGGAGCAGGGGACACTCTCTGTGACAGATTATGAGCGGAGTTTTTCTGAGCTCGTCAGACATGTCCCATTTATCGTGATGACGGTCAAGACCAAGAGATTTGTCAGTCTCGCCCGTGATTAGACCATAGTAGCGCCGGCACCCGGCCACGCATTTCCGCCTGTGTGGTAGGCTAGCGCTTAGGTTGAGAGGAGCATGGGGTTGAAATCCTGTGCTGCTTCACCGCTGGCGACGTAAACCGAAAGTGGCTCGACGCCAGTCTGGTGGAGGTTCCAAAGAAGGGGCTCAGGGGAGGAAAGACACAAGGGACTCCAAAAGAGCTCCAATGGGGGGCACGCCCAGCTGTGGTTCGGGAGGCCACGCATGTAGCCCAAGGGTCCAAAGCCGCAGGCTCAAAGGTGGGAAGAACCATTACGGTGAGTGCAAATCGGGCACCCGACAATAAGGCGGCGACACTCGACACTTCACAAAGAGTGTCCATGCATAGTTTCGCAAAGGATCGAGTGACGCATGGTGACGCAGGCGCTCGCAGTCGTAGGTCGTGGTCGTGAGTCGAGAGGGCTCCGGTGCAGAGGCCCCACTACATTTACTTCAAATCCGAGGACTACTGGTAGAGGTCAGCCATCCAGAGGACAAAGATGGGATCACTGCATTACTGTGCTGGGTGGTGTTTGCAAATACTTAGCAGAGGCGTATACACCGAGGTCATGACGTACCATCCAAGTGTTCGATAGTGATGCTTATGTCTTGATAGATCCGGTGCCACTCACTCGCTTATTTCTCGCGAAATTTATCGCACAAGTGAACACAGAGATACGTACCAGATCAGGCATGGTAGTCTCCCCTTCCTACAGAGATTCACTTATAGCAAATGTAGAGTATACATGGGTTGTAGAGTGATTATCGAGGGCCATGAGTTTGGCGGCCACACGGTATCGCTGGACATCCGTGACTCGATGTGGATATCAGTGGATAATCGTTGTCTCGACATCACACTCTATGGATTGTTTCAGAAAGAAGTTATGTTATGTAGACTTGGGAACCGAGAGTACTTTTCGTGGGGTAAGGAAGATATTGTCTTCGAGTATGATGTCTGTGATGATGGTCGTGATGTTCCGAAGTCATATCCGGGTATCTAGCCTACGTAGCTTAAGGTGAGAGATGATGATAGAGATCGGAAGACATTCCTAAGAGTCAAAGCATTTCCGCATGTGTTTCCGTGATGATCTTCCGTGATTACCCCCACACAGATTGATTTTCGGGATCGAGTTAGCCCCGGTCGTAACCGATTTCGAGAGCGCTTTACAGATGGCCTCGCCAGACCGAAGAACTTAAAGTGCGTATGGAAGAAATGGTCAAGGGGTCTGTCGACCGAAAGTAATATCCCTTGGGGAGCACCCGCTTTATTTGTGAAGAAGAAGGGACTGGCTACGCGATTGGCGTATTGATTACGTAGAGTCAATAAGGTAACAATACGTAATCGCATCCGCTTCCGAGGATCGGATGATCTCTTTGATCACCAAGGTGAGCCAAGGTATTCTCCAAGATTGATTTGAGGTCGCTATCATCGCTTGAGAGTTCATGATGAGGATGTTCCAAGATGAAAGATTTTAACACGGTACCGGCATTTTGAGTTTCTAAATAAGGCCATTCGACTTACGAATGCCCTGTACCGCTTTATGGATCTCATGAACATAATTTTCAGCCTTACTTAGATCGCACTTTGTTATCGTGTTTATCGACGATATATCGATCTATTCGGGCAAAGGGAGAAGAATATGCAGAGCACTCTGAGGATAATTTCAAACATTAAGTGGAACATCTAAGTTATATAAACTTAGTAAGTGTCGCTTTGGCTCGACAAGGTCGCCTTTGGGACACATGGGCTTATGAGGGTCCTGATCCCGCAAAAGGTCGGTTATACTCGAATTGAAACCTCCTACGAGTGTTACAGAGATAAGGAGTTTTCTGGTTTGGCAGGGTATTACCATAAGTTCGTTGAGGGATTTCAAGATAGCCGCACCTTTAACTAGACTAACGGCAGCAGGAACCATTTTTATGGTCGAGGTCACAACAGTTTCATGAACTAAAAAGTGAGATTGACTCGTACCCAATACTTACACTCCAGTCGCAAGGTGATGGCTTTGCAGTGTATTGTGATGCCTCTAGGCAAGGCTTAGGTTGTGTATTAATGACAAGGTGATTGCATATGCTTCTAGGCAATTGAAGAAGCATGAACGCACTATCCTACACACCCACTTGAGCTAGCAAATGACAACTTATGGAGGTGAGGCTACTACATGGAGGCCCCGTAAGATTTTTACGATCATAAGAGCTTATGATCCGTTTACGTTGCATGAACCAATACTTAGACAGAGGAGATGCATTTGAATCATCATATCATGAATGTACCATCAATATCATCCTCGAAAGGCGAACAGCAGATGCTCTTAGTAAAGACCCATGAGTTCTTATCACACGTGAGGGCTGCATCTTCCTCGAGCTCATAGAATGAGGTCCTGGGTGTGAGACTGAACTGATGTATCTTGGAGCACTGCTTAGCCATATGCATTTCATGTAATGGGTCCCAGACAATACAAGATTAGAGAGCTTCGCATTCAAGATCCGCGTATAGCGAAGCTGAGAGGCGGCGAGCCCGGGCAACGAGGGGATTTGTCATTGAGGAGAGGATGGTACCGTGGCTGCTGGACAGAGGTTGTGTGTACCGGATGTAGATGATGTGGAGGGTGAGAGATTGGTGGAGGGTGCCTCATTCCTCCGCTTATGCTATGCATCCTGGAAGCACAAAGATGTATCATACCCTAAAGGAACACTACCGGTTGAAGGGTATGAAGAGGGATATTACAGAGTTCGTCTCTAAATGTCTCACATGTCAGCAGGTGAAAGCCGAACATCAAAAGCCTGTAGGACTTTTACAGTCACTCCCGATCCCTCAGTGGAAATGGGAGAGAATCACTATGGATTTTGTGGTAGATTCCACGTCGCTCGAGTGAAGATAATGATATGGGTGATTTGTGAGATGTGCATCGACGAAATCAGCCCATTTCCTACCTATCAAGAATAGTGATTCATCGATGTTGGCCCAATTATACGTTAGAGAGATTATCGACTCCATGGTACGCCGCTCCCATTGTTTCGCATAGAGATCCCGTGCCACCTCACTTCCGCTGGGCTCAGCCATAATGCCCCTGCACTAACCATTTCAAGACATTTCCAAGCCATCCACAGACTAGATGGCCAATCCGAGAGGACTATACAGACTTTAGAGGATATGTTTAGGGCATGTGTTCTCGAGTTTAGAGGAGCCGACACCCATCTACCCCTTGACAGTTTTGCAGATACAATAATGCTTATCGTGCCAAAGATGGTATGGCCTCATGAGGCTCTTTATGGATGGAAATATCGGACCTACCAAGTGGGACGAGGTAGGTGGAAAGAAAATAAGAGGGTCCGAATTGTTCAAGTGACTGCGATAGATCAAAGCAGTGCGGATAGATCAAAATCGCATTTAATCGGCTGCAAAAGTTATGGCGGATAATCGCCGCCGAGACCTGTAGCCGGCGTATGACACAGATTTTTGATGATTTCTCCATGAAGGGTCGCATTTAAGATTTGGGAAACGTGGGAAAGTCGAAGTCCACGGTATAATATCAGCCATACAGATTGTCGAGAGGATTGAGAGGTGGCATATCGATTGAGCTGCCATCTAACTCGATCGCATTCACGATGTTTTCCATGTTTCTATGCTTCACAAGTACATACCCGCACCCTTCACATGTATCGACAGAGCGTACCCAAAGGGAAATACAAAAAGAAAATTTGATCGACGAAGAGGAACTGGCAGATCCTCGATCGTCGAGCAAGTTCTCGCACAACAAGACTATTCACCGGTGAAGGTATCAGAGGAGTCATACAAGAGAGGAAGCTACTGGGAGCCGGAGGCTCGGGATGCCGCTTATCATTACCCCCAATTATTTTCCGACTAGGTATTTTCCTTTCCTTTCTTTTGGAAGTTTAGGTCTTATTCATTTCGAGGACGAAATGCTCTAAGGTGAGGATTTGTAACGCCCGTCCCGAGAGAGTGTACAAAGATACGATACTTGCAGGGGCGTATATGAGTATTAAATGTTACATCAGAATATTTTTGGAGATGAAATTATGAATTGATAATTTAGAAAACCAGAATGTGGTAATAAAGAAGGGTACAATTGTCATTTAGCAAAAAGGATATGTAAGGCATAATTAAGTTAGAGATGGGCCATAATATAAATATCAAGAGTTAATGTGCAATATTGAATGCTTGTGGACTTAAGTGCAATTACAGTAAATTTAGACTAAAAGGACATGAGACAAAGACAAAACTCATTTTAGTCTCACTAAATTTTTAGGGCTTCACGGTTTTTGTAAAGGGCTATGAGAAAAGGCAAGCAAAGATAAGAGGAAGGGAGGAAGGAGGACAAGGTCAAAATCAGGTATGGAATCCTTATGTTTGATTTTGATATGAATCCTAAAGTTTTCGATGAATATTTGTTTCTCCTTTAGTCTAGGTTTGTGCAAAGAGCACATAAAACTTGAATTGTTAAGCAGGAGAGTAAAACTCAATCGGGGAGAAAATAAACATGGAATCATCAAATTATACGATGCTTTAAAAAAGAATTGGTGACCTAGGTCGAGTTCTTGATTTTTCACCTGCGCTGGTGCTCGAGGTTCCATGACTCATTTCAAGTGTTGTGGAGTTGTTTTTAGATGAATTTATGTAAATTTTGAGGTATAAGGAATTAGAAGGTAAGGATGTTAATTGGTAGCAAAAGTGGCAAAAAAGAAGCAAATCTGGGCAAAATTCAAGGAGCAGTCTCGGTACAGGAAATGCTCTGTTTTCTATTTCGACCAGTTTTCGTAATTTAGCCATAACTTGCTCATTTATTATCCGATTTGAGTGATTCAAGTGGATAATTAAACTAGACTTCAAGGAGAACCAAACATCCAGAAATAGGCATTGTCGAATTCTGATTCTATGCGGCCCCAAAATTCACTCAAAGTAGGGTCATGTGTGCTTTTACTCTTCGTTCGCTTTTTTGAATATAGATTGTACTGCTGAGTTTCTGGATGTAACGGAGTTTCGGGCATCTGATTTGGGTGATTCCAATTGGAGAAGAACCCTTATCACTTTAGCTTCAAAAGAGTATAAAGAACCAGTGTCAAATATGGAGTCAAGATATTGTAAAATGGGTATTTCAAACAGTCCCGAGTGTAAAATCGGTAAAATGACTAGTTTGGCATGAAAATGCCATAACTTGAATTTGGATGAGTCAATTTCTAAGTGTGGTTAAATTAGATTTAAGTGAATGTGATGTGGTTGGGTGAAAATGAATGTGTATGGTGGATTAAATGGAAGTTATGGTTAATGGTTAGTCAGGGCTTTTCTCAGTGGTGAAAGGACTAATTCCGACGGAACGGAATTGGTTTGAAGCAAGATTGAGATGTGAACTGTGAGTGTAAAAATGATGTTTTGCAAATTGAGTTTTAAAAGTGAATGATTTTGATGTTAAAATGAAAAGTTTAATGTAAATGTTTATATTGCCTAAATGAAAAGTTTTGATGTAAATGAAAATTTTAATGTACATGTTTATCTTGCATCAATATATATATATATATATATATTTATATTAAATTATATATGTATGCATATGTTAAGGCATTATGAAAGTAAAAAAAAATGTAAAGAATGTATATATGATGTCAGTTATATATATGAGTTTTCAAGTGATAAAGTAAAGGATTTAAATGGATTTATAAATGTATTTTGATAAATGTTTTGTACCTGGAGACACCTAACCCCATATGACTGGCAGGACTGATATCGAGGTACCTTAAGCGTGTAAGGATTTAGAGGATAAAGAGTAGGTTACTAACTGAGGGAGGGAATTAGGTGTCTAGAGTAATATCCTTACACGTGGAGGTGCAGGATCGGAACCCCGTGCAAAGCGTGAGTTTCTCCGCAGCCGTAGTGGTTATGACTAAATGTGACTGGCCCTCACCGTCGCACTCCTAAACTCGTTCGGTGTTTATCCCCGGGTTCCATCAAAGAAAGAAAGAAAGAAAGAAAGAAAGAAAGAAAGAAAGTTTAAGGCATAAATGGATTTTTAATTGTATAAAAAAAAATTTAAGGCATAAATGGATTTTTAATTGTATAAAAAAAAAATTTTAAGGCATAAATGGATTTTTAATTGTATAAGTATGTATTACTTTGAAAAGAAAGTTTAAGGCATAAAGGGATTTTTAATTGTATAAGTATGTATTACTTTGGTATATACCGAAAATGGTATCTAATGAAAATGTACAACCACCGGGCTCCTTTAGCTCATTCTTCTCGTATGTTTCAAAACATTTTCGTAACTCCGAGACAAAGCGCCAGAGTACCCTCCGTGCAAGAGCCAGCTTCATTGAGGAGACGACGACCGGTGGATTTCATTGTATATGTAATTTTGCATATTGTATGGTGTTGAATATCGGTTATGTATATATGTATATGTGCTAAAGTTGAAAAGGAACTACGTGGGTTGATCCAGCCGACGAGGTATCGAGGCGATCTACTTAAGTCCCAGCTTTGCCCAATCTTTT
Source organism: Tetrastigma voinierianum (assembly GCA_016808115.1). Classification (NCBI taxonomy): domain Eukaryota; kingdom Viridiplantae; phylum Streptophyta; class Magnoliopsida; order Vitales; family Vitaceae; genus Tetrastigma; species Tetrastigma voinierianum. Next base: position 887,315 of record JAEQBH010003972.1, read on the forward strand.
GAAAAATGCATGGAATTGAATAGTTTGGAATGTTTTGATGATTGAAATGAATAAATGTATATATGTATATTGTAAGTTGATCAGGTTTGACAAGGAGTCCAAACAAGGAAGTTGAAAATTTGAAAATTAGAAGTGTTTTTAAATGTTTTCGCAGTGTTTTGAACAAAGTCGAAAAACAGAGAAACTTCGGCCAATTTTTCCAAAAATCCGTTTGAAAAAGAAAGAAAAAAATTATCACTTCGATACGCATTAGCTTTCTGTAAAGATATGTTAAGGCGATTGTAAAGGGGTTCCGCTTCCATTGATTTGGCCTTTATCAAGTTGAGAAAAGTTTCATATCCACTGAGTGCCTGAGGTCCCCCGGTTCAAGGAGGCTAATTCGGTCGAGATCCTTCAATATAAGATTTTTTTATCAATGAGCGAAAGAAGCGTCTTTTCAAAGATAGACTTGCAATCTGGATATTATCAACTTCGGGGTGAAAGATGCCGATGTTCGAAACAACCTTTAGAACCCGATATGGTCGTCATAGTTTTTAGTAATGCCATTCAACATCAATGCATCGATCGCATTCATGGACTTGATGAATAGGGTATCTCAAACCATATCTGATTCAGTTTGTAGTGGTATTCATTGATGACATCCAGTGTATTCTTAAAGATGCACAGAACATAACAAAGATTCGGAGTACAAGTTACAGATTTCGAGAGAAATAAATAATTGCAAAGTTGAGCAAATGTGATTTGTGGCTTAAGGAAATTTCATTCCTAGGCCATATTGCATCTGCAGAGGGTATTAGAGTTGACCCTACAAAGATTGGAAGCAATAGAGTTGAAACTCGTCGAAATGTAACCAAGGTGAGGAGTTTCTTGGGTTTAGCAAGATACTATTGATAGTTTGTAAATCACTCGCGCACGCATGCTATTCCGGATTTTCCATCATCTTCGCTTACAGTTACTCCCAAAGAGGTAGTTCGAAAGGGGGATGACAAGTGTCACGTTTTGAACAGCTAAAGAAAATATTATTAAAGCACCGGTGTTGACTCAAATTCCTACTCGTAGAGAATATATGTATGTGATGCTCTTGCTGACAGCTGGATGTGTCTTGATGCAAGATGGAAAAGTGGTGACTTATGCCTCCAGACACTGAAACCATGAGCAATTATCCCACTCATGATTTGTGAGCTCTGGGCATGGGTAGTGTTCTTGGCTTGGAAAAAGATGGCAACATTATTTATAAGGCAAAAATGTAGAATCTTATAGATCATAAGAGTTCAAGTATCTTAACTCAAAACGACTGAACTTAATAAAATGTCGATGGTTAGGAGTTGTTTAAGGACTATGATTGCATAATTGATTACCTCCTAAGAAAAGCTAATGTGGTGGTTGATCCTTTAAGTAGAAAAATGATTTCCACTCTGTCCCTGAATCATTGTGATTAGAGATTTTGTCACACCTCGATTCCTAGTCCGAATCTCGAATAGCGATCCGATCCGGTCCTAAGTAGAGACTATATACCGGGACTCACTTTTTTTTTTTTTTGCATGGTGGGCCCAAGTCTTAAGGTAACTAACCCAAATCTCATATCCAAATGAGACAAAATAAAACTACACTCAGAAGTGGGTGTTTACAATGTCATATACATATGTTCTCAGTCCCATTTACATATACAAAAACCAGATTTCTTTTACATTTACAACCGAGCGTGAACTCATGGTAAACCCTTACTACAGAAGGGCCTCACAAAGAGGCTAAGTTTCTGACGCCTCAGTTCTCAGACCTACATGGATTAAAAAACCCATGCAAGCTTTACGCCTTAAATGGGAAACATATGACTTATAATATAACACATGCAATCGTTATCACTTCATGTGTGACATATAAATGTTAATGATATGCAGAATATATATATCATAATTTTTCATCAATTCATAGCAATTTATACATATTCATTTATATAGAGAACGATAATTGCTCAAGTCTCTCATACAAAGATATCATTGCATAGACGTGATATCGAACGATCTCCCAAAGGATATATATATAGAACTTATAATATACTTGTCTCTGACTTATAATTATTCAAATCTCCCTCCCAAAAGCATCTACTTGAACTGGCCGACTAATACTTATCCGCATCTCTCAGGAGTTACAAGAGAGCTGACCTTATCGAGGTAAATTTAGTACTATAGAACTTATACTTGTACTTCATATCTTATACTTAAATACTTGAGCATATCCTTGTATTATGTATCTTATACTTCAGACATGTAGCCTATTCTTGTATTTCGTGATCTTATACTGTATTACTTGAGCATATACTTGTCTTATGGATCTTATACTTGTATTGTAGAGCTTATTCATGTATTTCGGATCTTATACTTGTATTACAGAGCATATACTGTTCATTTATCTTACATTTGTATTATGAGTTTATTCATGTATTTTTATCTTATACTTGTATTACGGAGCATATACTTGTCTTACTGATCTTATACTAGATACGAGACTTATTCTAAGTCAAGGTACCTGGGTAGGTTCATATGGTTCATTTCTCCCGAAGGGCAGCATATTTGTACTTATATCGCATCTATATTCAAAATTTATACATATTCATGTCAAGGTATCTAATTGCCTTTTTACATGTTTCATGATCTTTCGGTTTTCAGTCATGTTCCTATTCATGTAATCATATAATTCATTTACTGCACTTATGACTTTTAACATAACTCTACATCTCTCGTAGGAGGCAGTTTCCATACAAAGGTAAATTCAGAGGTACGCTAGAGCGGAACTGAATTCCTTTCTCTCTTATTGTTCATTATTCAATTTTACATGGTTTATGTTCCATGACTTTATCATACAAATCGGAACATATGGTACCCAAGGGTACACAATACAGTACAAAAGTATGCTAAGCATACTAGGTCTTAATCATGTACTTTTTATATGTATTTAACAACGCCATACTGGCGAGATCGGCAGTCGCTTCTTACCTGCATCGAACCATGAATGAGGGACATAGTACACCAGAACCGGCGTATGGCGGACATCGAACGAGTACGTGGTTCGCTTCAATGCAGTCGTGGCGGGCCGGTACCAGCAAGAGGTCGGTTAACCGATCGTAACGCGTACCGCTTCATCGCAGAATTCGGCGCCGAAGATCAGCAGAGCGCCAAGCACCATCGAATCGCAGGCTTCGCCTAATGCAATGTGGCGTCGAGCACCAGCGTGATCGGGCGGCTAATCGATCATAACGCGCAGCCGCCCATGTATCGTAAGGCGTCGCAGCACCAGCGTGAGTGTCAAGCAATCATCAACGCTCATCATTCATTCTTCAACGAGAATATACTATCATATGTCTTATGAACTCATAATCTATCTTAATCACATCTCATATATCATTTATGTAGATCTACCTGAGTCTATCTGGTTTCATAGCCTTCTTAATCACACACTCTGTCATTCCATGTATTTCTATACTGCCTAAGATCTTTTCTCATATATGGTACTAATCATATATAACTTCTAACCACATTACGTGTTCACTATACATATTTCCTTTCATGCTCTGCTCATGTTTCAGCTTGTTTTCACATTACATCACATTTATGTTTCATAACACATCTATACATATTGCATTTCCTATATTTTTCTTGTTTCAGCGTTCATCGTGATATACTTCATATATTTGTATTATGACACCTATGTATTCACACATCATTCATGTATTCTCGTCTTCTCCGCGAACTTACTTTACTTAGAACAATCATTTAATTGAATCATCCAAACTCAAGTTATAAGATTTTCCGCCAAACTAGTCATTTTACCATATTATACATGATAAATAACACCATTTTCAAGGGTCTTAACTCCATACCTGACATTGTTCTTGTAATATTTTGAAGCTAAGGTGCTAGGTTCTTCTCTCCAACCTGGAATCACCAAATCTGAGCACTAAATCAAGATATATCCAACAACTGACTACTCTATGTTCAAAACCGAATCCAGAAATGGTTGAATGATAAATTTCACCTCAAAGAATTTCTCTGGCTAAATAGATTAATTTTGAAGGTACCCTATTTCATGAGATTTGTTCTCCTTTGAAGTCTAGCTTTAACCAGCCACTTTAATCATCACCAAATCGATAAGAAATGGCTGCTGCATTACTGGGCCACTCACACATCAGTCCAAAGATAATGATCGGGTACCTGATCGACTTTCGATACCGCCCAGCTGACCGTAACATTCTATGGTACCGGTACCACTTTGCTCGTACCACCAACCTCAAAAATGCCCATAAATGGTGGTTTTTCTCCATTTTTTCATGTATTTCACCCAAACCAACTCAATACCCAATACAAACATCAAAACCACCCATCACCCGGTAACTCCTATCACTTTAAATCACGCTTTTCAATACTTGTCTACACCAAAAAAACTCATCATAATCACTCCCAAAAAACAACTCAAACTGAACTTAATCGATACATAACCCTAACATGAAGGTTAGTTAGGTTTGTTCTAAACTCAAACCCATTATACGTACTCAACCCATGGGATCCAACTTCAGCAGAGGATTCACGCCACTCTGGGAGTGATCACTAGCTTACTAACCCTATTTTCATAAACTAGGGTTATGATGAAATCCTAATAAAACCCTAGAAAGATCAAATGCCAAACAAGAAATCTTGATATCTAAGGTTGCTCTGATACAACTCCAAAACATTAATCCACACCAAATCTCTTCTTCTTCTTTCTTCTTCTTCTCTTCCTCTCTTCTCCTTTCCTCCCCCTTCTCTCTTCACGGCTTTCTATTTCAAAAATGAGAGACCAACATCCATCTGTTTTAGTTTAATTTTTCTTTAATTTCACTCAATGAAATATAAGCTGTCCAAAGACAATAAACCATTTTTGGGCTTTAAGTCTCTCTAATTATTTAATCACATAACTTCTTCTATTTGCATTTCCCTTTTCTAAGCATTTTATATATTAACTTTAGTTTTTTCCTAATACACCATGAACCTATGGTAAATTATTATTTACCTTCGTTTCTCTATTAATTTTCGTTCAATGTTTATTTCAAAATCGAATTAGATTTTAATATATCTTAAACGTCCTTAAAATTGTTAGGCATATTTCGGAGTGTTACGTATTTAATCTGATGGAATAGTCATGAACCCAGAGCTATTCCCCATTTAAAAATACAAAGAGATGCCTAAGAATGATGTCAAGCTACGTTATAGTAATGCTTAGTCGAAATGGAGACAAACTGAATACTTTATAGATGAAAATGGAGGTTTGTTTTGTTACTGTGTAAATTCAACACATGGAGTTGAGTAAAGAAGATGTATGAGCCACACTTCAGACACCATGGATCCTCGGAGGTAACAAGACGCACTGCATTTGAACCACTATCGTATGAGAAATAAAAGGATTTACAGAGCAAGCCACTGAATTGGTCACAAGTACCGAACATCAAGTACCGCCTGGATTGTTAACCTTTCAACTTCTCAATGGAAGTGGGACAACATTACTGCAAGTAATTAGACTGTTTTCCTCACCTAAAAAGAAACATGACTCGCTTGGTAATGAGACAAACTGACAAACATTTCACTTTACCAATGACTTAATATTCCAGCGGATCGTTAGTGAACCGTATGTGAATGAAATTGTCAAAGTTAAGGCGGTATTTATATCTATAGTGTTTAAGACCGCGATCTATGGTTTACGCCAAGGTTTCGAAGGAATGAGAATAACTAGTACTAGGCTGAATTTTAGTACAACTTTCCATTTACAAACAGATGGATAATCGTAGATAGTGATTCAAGTAAGAAGACATGCTTCGAGGTTGTGCACTAGATTTTTCTGTTGATGGTATATTCTATGAATTTATTATAACAACAATTACCTTCACCAAAGATTAGATAGCCCACTATGAAGCTTTGTACAAGGTGAGGATGTAGAATCTCCTATATGCTAGACATAATTGAACTATACAAGGTTGTCGGGTCCTGATATAGTGAAAGAAACATAAGAGAAAGTTCAGGTTATAATAAAGAAAGGTTAAAGGCTACTAGTGATCGACAAAAATCATATGCTGATTTGAAGAGGAAATATATTGAATATGAAGTTTGAGATAAAGTATTTTTGACAGACTGAAGGCACTAACGCTTAGCAAGAAAGGAAAAAGCCGAGTCCAAAGATTCATCAGCCTGCAGAAACTCTAGAAAGAATTGGCCATGTTGTTTATCTACACCTGAGTCACAACTTACATGATGTTTTTCACGTGTCCATGTTGAGGAAATACAGATCGGACGAATCACATATCCTGCCTGTGCAAGAGGTGCAAGTGCAATAGGATTTCCCCTATGATGAAGAGCCAAAAGCTATATTAGCTCGAGAAGTGAAATAGTTATGGAATAAGCAAGTACCGTTAAGAGCACTGGCAACACTGATAAGGTGGGAGGAAGCCACGTGGTTTAAGCAACTATAAGGGCATAGTACCCGCAACTATTCAGTTAAGGTAATAATTTCGAGAACGAAATTCTTTTAAAGGGGGAGAGTTGTAACACCCCAAAATATACCCTCACAGTTTTATAACATGTTTAAGGTATAAAATAAGTTAAATTTGTATTTTTCCGGAATGTATATTGCTAAGAACAAAAAATGATAAAATCAAAATTAATGCAAGATTTATGTAAAATAGTAAAATGTCACATTAAGTGATCTAAGGGTCATAAGATAATAAGTTTACATGCCAAAATAGAATATTAAGAAGTTGAATTACAAAAGAAAGAAAAATGAAGGACTAAAATGCAAAAGGGAAAAAAACCAAAATGGCTTGCCAAATAAGGCCTTGTGAAGGAAAAGAGATAAGACCAAATTTTGGTCTTGAATGAGATATTTTCTCATTTTTGAAAGAGATAAGCTAGGGCTATAGAAATTTTGGTGGAGGAGTGATTCATGCCACAGTAGGTGTACCAAAATCAACAAAATTTATATCCTAGGGTTCATCGCGTAGCGAAGCTACTACAAGATAAAGGCCTAAGGTCGAATCCTGTGTGGATGGGTTTTTTCCATGCTAAATGAGTTACAGCTTGAGTAGTTGAAGCTCAATTTGGATTTGGGGTTTTGGTAAAATAGTGAGGTCGAGCACGGTAAAAACTGTAACTACGTAGAAACAAAGTGTAAAAGAATTCCTCGTTTCGACCACCGGGCTTTAGGGTTTAAGGTAACTATAATGTCCTCGGGTCCTTTTCCTCGCGCTGGGGAGGATGACCTATAGTCATTTCCCGAGCCAGATCTAGGTTTGGCTATAAAAACTTATCCCTAAGAGTTTCCTTCCTAGTATACAACATTTATGATTCATCGATGTTTTAAAGCGCGAAACCATCCGTCGAACTCCAACCTCGCAGCTAATAAATGGTAATTCAATTGAGCATCGCGGGATCTTAGCAATAAGTATCCACTTAACCTTGAAAGTTTGCTAAGTACTAACCACTGGTGGTATATCGCTGTGATTTAAACCCACGTGAGATGCGTAAAACAAAAATGATGATAAATGTCACAGATTGCAATGTGAGGCAAATGTATTACCTCAACCTCTAACTCCAAAGGGTCTCTCCTCTTCAAGGATTTAGGAGGTTTAGCTGCCATCTTGAGTTGTCATCTTCAGCGGTTTTGCAAGTGAGAAAATAAGAGAAAGGGAGAGAAAGTGGCAAAAATTTCAGAAGTGGGAAGTCAAAGCTGCGCCAACTTTACTGCAAAAACAACAACCCTCGGTTACATGAGCTCGACTGCTTATAGCGCTCGAGTCAAGAATTTATATAAATGTATGAAAGACCAACAATTACATTATGGCATTTTGGTAAAAGCCACAAAAGCGATCAGCACATTACAAATAAACAGGAGAGGCGGTAATTTGGTGATGTCGTGGAAATCGCATGCGGAAATTCCTCGTATGGTGCGAAATCCCGCAAAAATTTTGCAATTCTCACTCTCCCTCCAGATTAGCTCCAATTGGGATCTCGCTTGCTTCATGCAACTTCGAGCCCTGGGCCGGCTCTCGTGATTTGAATTGGCTTGAAGATAGTGGCACAATTGGCTTGCAAAACTACAAAATATCCACAAAATATGATTAGTAGCATAGTCGGGGACCTTAGTGTATCAATTGGGTTAGGTTTACGTTGATTAGTACACAAAAGTGCTCAAACCCTAATAAATGTAGTCCAAAACAACATTATCTGGGAAAACAACTACTCTCTCTAACCGACACACATTGCTAGTCCCTTAGCAATGACAAAAAGAAGGAAGATCAGACAGGTTATGATCATGCAAAAGGAATGGTATTTTCAAAAAAAATGTATGGATAAGTAATGCCCTACCCTCAGTGTGAATGATTGAGACCCTGCACAACAACCAGCTTAGGAGAATAAATGCCATACAGGACCAAGTTTCAGTAGAGTATCCATCCCAAGGGAATCGACCTGAAACTTCCACCAAAATCTACGTGTTTATGTGATCGCCAACAATAACCACTAAACCGGCTTCTCCCCAACCAAGCTACTCGCCAAGTCCTAGCCCATCACCTCAACCTAAATAACTGGGTTCCACTCTTATTTCATATTTCTTTTGTATCAGATGCAATGCCGAGAAATCGACCTCACCAAAACTGCGGTAATCTGGGGTCCACCGATGACCCCAACCAACTAAGGCTTAGGGCATCGTCATGAGGATCTTTCTAATCACTAACTCCTCGTGCTCTACCCCCTTAATTCTAATGAATTCGAAAATCCAGCACCTACAACTCGCTAAACCTCACCCATCCACCCATGTAGAGAGCACTAAGCCCAAGTGGTTCCCAACCGCTGGTTTAGTGGCACCCAAGCCTTGAAAGCACTTTCACTATACCCCCTGACCGTGCTCAAGTTTCAAGGCAAAGTGCCGCGGCTTTTCTATTCTCTTTTCTTTTTCTTTTTCTTTTTTTCTTTTTCTTTGGAAGACTTCACTGGCCTTCTTCTATGAACCATAACCTTTACGGTGTGGTCAATGAAACTAGGAGTAGGTTTGCAAGATAAGGAGTTATGTAAAGCTCAAGCCATAGTAAAAACCTGATGTGCGCAGTGGTGTGGCTAGCTCATAGCGGAAGAAAAGATTGAATACGGAGACTTCAATCGACCAACCACTTAATCACATGGAACTAATCTACATCAATGGTATCGGGGCGTTGTTTCAATTTTTCAACTTATAGGCTAGGCAAAACCACAAAAAAAATGGGGTCAAAATTGTTGCAAAAGAATTAAGAAACTGAACTGTTTGAAATGTATATCGTTGTATATCAATAAATTTAGCTTTTCCAAAAACAAATTTTCTCAAAAGAAGCAAAGAAAAGCCACTAACAAAACAAAGGCTTTGTTACACATGTAGTAGATCAAAAGTAAAAGAAACTGAGCATTCACAAGATATAAATCATCACTTCAATTAACCTCCCCCCAAACTGCTGCATATTGTCCCAAATGGGGTGGATCGAAAGGTAGTGGAGGAAGTGCTACCTCGCCAAGAGTCGGCGAAGAGGCGCCCTCGCCTCGGTGTGCTGAGGTGCCGCTGGAGGAGTACTTAATCGCTAGATCGCAAGGGATCAGATTGGCCGAGGTTGGCAAGACTCTGGCCCTACCGGAGTAGGAGCGGAACAACTGAGCAGTACATATGGGGATATAGCCGGGCGCCTGTGTCTCCCGATCCATGAGTAGCGGCCTTACCCCGTGCGAGGATGGCGCTGGTCTGAGCCATATACGCCGCAAGGAAGCCATCCCGTTTACGAAAATGTGGCCGGGGCAAATAAGAAAATGATGTCAGGCTGTGAGCGAGAACGTGCAACCGTGATCCATGATACCGAAACGCGGTGGAAACTGTGGATATGTCGCTGAGGTGGGTGCTGGAAAGTGCTCGCCGCAAAGACCGTCCGTGAGGGGTGGTATCGGGGTCATGGGGCCCGAAAAGTCAGAGAGGGCAAAGGAGCCAACGACACCGGGAGCCGAGGGGAGGTTTCAGATCGAGGGTGCCTGAGCTCAGGCCCCCAAAATCCTCCCCGAAGGGGCCGCCTCGCTAAATATCTATGCTAGTTGGATCCTACCGGGAAGGGGGAATAGAGCGGCAGGCCACCACCGGCCGACAAGGTCGTTACAAGTCACAACACGCTCCACCGACTATCAGGAAGCCTCATGCTCAAGCACTTGTCATAGAGTCTCGAATAAGAGAGGCGTGGACTCAGCCGAGATGTGACTCGACGATGGACTTGGTCCCGGGCGAAACAAGGAGGTTAGCAACAGCCCACTGATCAACCAGAATTTCCGAGATAAATAGGCCTCAGACGGCCTCTCCTCCACCTACAAGGAAGTGAGTGTTAATCGTTGTAATGTGATCAAGAAGCATATGCGCGGAGCCGCCCCGAATGTAATATATCCAACAGAACCCCAAAAGAAGACGACCACTTCTGCATAGGATGGGGCCATCGCTCTATAATCGCCGAGCTGGGCAGAATTCACCCGCAAAATTGGAATGTAGCAACGTATGCTGAGGCCCCGAGTATCCCAAGCTGAACCGCCGATGGAGAGCCATTCGGGTGGGGCTCGCTACCGATGTCATCGTAGAACTCAATGACCACCCGAGGGTAAAAGAACCACGAGGTGTCATGAACGGCTCTAAGGAGTACCTCTACACTAGGAGCATTGAGTCTCAAGCTGAACTGTGGTGCAAGGATGGAAAATCATAATAAACCTCATGTGTCCCTCGTCATTGTAATCGCATTCCTGTGATTAGGCTGCGTGGAAGAGTGGCCACTGGATGATGGAAGTCAGACAGTCCGTAAGAGGGGCTCTAGTAGGCCTCAATGGTGGGTGGTGACCTGTGGCTCCCGAGGTCCAGAGTCGGGAGGATCCCTCCCTGCCCGAGGTCCCGCCCTCGATCTGCATCCGGATGGTCTAGGATGTGGCGTAGAGGGTGGAGGGGCCAACCTTCTAGTGTGGTATCTCCTGGGCAAGGGTCACAGCAGAAGAAACCCACTGGCCGCATGGGTCTCTAAGCAGAGGTGAGACACAATGGGCGGCAGAGGGAGGAATGCAGCTCAACGGCGCGAGAGGCTCAAATACTGAGCCGCCGGCGTGTGAGGGGAGGAACGGCGCACCCGGGGCCGAAAAACGCTTCCTCCGCATGTCTTTACCATACTAAAGTCGGAGAAGGAAAAGAAAGGTAGGCTGGGCAAGAATGAAGGTCATGGCCAATTAATGGTTCTATTAAATGGCTGGAACAAAAAGATAGGGAAATTAATGGTGGGCATAGGAAACGGAGGGTTTGTAGCAGACGGAAGGTCAGGGAGAAGAACAATGGTTCGCAATTTCGCAGCTGTGGCTCCGTGACCGCGAATTTCGCGCAGCTGCTTAAAATTTCAGACTCTAGAAAATTTCCAGCAGTAAAACTACTCCCAACCCATCAAGGACACTGCAAAACAAGACTAAAATTAGAGAAACAAACTTGTAAATGAGAAAATTTGTAAAAGGAAAATAAACCAATCAATAACAAGGGACAAAAAGATTACTAAAAAATTAAGTTAATTAGGGAATTATATGTTGACTTCCGAGATACTCGCTGTAAGTCACTCCTAAATACGTGTTCAGAGGTTTCACAGGGTCAAGGAGGGGATTTCTCCCGTCTCCGTTGAGTGTCGAGCCGCATAGCGACTTTTAGCCTTTAGCCATTGACCTGGAACACTCGATTGTCTCCGCATTGAGCAGTGCCCATCAACCATTAAGGTAGACTTCTTGGATGGTGAATGGTCCAGTCCATCTTAATTTAAGCTTGCCTGGAAAGAGGTGGAGCTTGGAGTCATAGAGCAATACTTGGTCCCCTTTTTGGAAATGTTTACGAGCTATCAGCTGATCATGCCACCTCTTCAGCTTATCTTTTGCAATTTTTGAGTTGAGGTAGGCATCATTTCTCATTTCTTCTAGCTCGTTGATATCGAGGAGCCTTTTGAGACCAGCTCTGCCCATGTCCAAGTTCACTGACCGCCCACCATTCCTGTATTCAATTTCCACAGTGTGTGGCAGCTTTGCCATAAACCGAGCGATAAGGAGACATGCCCAATGGTCTTGTGGTCCTGTATGCCAAAGAGAGTCATGAGCCTTTGAGAGACCACCCGGGCTTAGAATTCACCACTTCATCAAGATACCTCGATCTCTCTGTCGCTAGTTCAACTCGGCCACTGGTCTGAGGGTGTATAAGGGCCACTTTATGTTTACACCATATTTAGAGCGAGAAGGTTTCAAAAGGTTTGTTGCAGAAATGCGAACCTCCATCACTAATTATGGCTTTGGGGACCCCAAACTTAGAGAATATATTCTCCTTCAAAAATTTCATAACCACCCTGTGGTCTGCTACCCTGCAAGGAACTACTTCAACCCACTTTGACACATAGTCAACTCCCACCAAAATGTAGAGGTATCCAAGGGAGGAAGGGAATGGTCCCATGAAATCGATCCCCATACGTCGAAAAGGTCAACTACCAAAATCAGGTTTAAAGGCATCATGTGACGGCGAGAAATCTTCCCTAACCTGCATTTATCGTGATTCCTCGCACATGGTAATGGCATCCTTAAAAAGGAGGGCCAATGAAATCCGCATCGAGCACCTTTCTAGCGCTTCCGGGAAGCAAAGTGGCCTCCACGGTGCATTCTCACGGCAAAGGACTCCAGGATTCCTTGGCCAGCTTCCGCTTCAAGCACACACCTTCTCCGATTATCCGGCCGCACAAAGATTTTCGACAAGAATGGTTCCTCCCAATAATGAGTGAATTTTTGCAAAGAAGAATTTCTTGTCTCAGGCTTTCTAATCAGCCGGTAAATTCTAGGGCCAAATAATTTCAATGTGAGTATCCTGTGGTGCCTCTCAACCAGAGCAAAGGATTCTTCAGGAACCATCATTGATCTGACGCTGTGAGGTTGTAGCATTGCATCTCGGGCGAAAGATCAAGAACACATTTTCTACACCCTTTGGCCCCCGATTACAGTTAAACTCTCAGAGCGTGCCAACCTAATTCGATGAGCCTAGCCTTAGCATTTTGTTTGGTGACTAGGTACTTCAAGGCTGAGTGATCCGTGAATACTATTATGTCCGACCCAACCAAATAAGCTCGAAATTTTTCTAGGGCATAGACCACCGCTGCCAGCCTCCTTTCTCTCGTGGTCGATAATTCCTCCAGGCGCTATCTGCTTTTTCTGCATAATAGACCACATAAGGCTTCCTCTTCCCTTTGTCTCAGAACCGCTCCAATGGCCATATCGCCGCAGACGCACATCACCAAGGGTATCAGCATAGGGGCCTCGCCATTAGTGCAAAGGTCAAATAGCCAAGCTCCTCAAAGCTCTTTCGCGTACCGCATCCCAAAAAAATTCGGGCATCTTTTTTCCAAAGAATAGCAAAGGCTGGAAATTTTTGAGAAGTCCATGATGAACTCAGAGAAGCCTACATGTCCCACAATTTTGCGCCTTGATATTCAGGGGGGAAGGCAGCTTTGGAAATCAAGTCATTTTTACCTTATCAACTTCATCCCTTTTTCAAATAATGTGCCCCAAAGACGGCTCCCCGGCTGACCATGAAGTGGTATCTCGCTTCAAAACTAGGTTTTTCTATGCACCTGTAGGAGGCTTGAAGTGATTGAAAATTTTCCAAAGCCCTCGTAGATCGTAATGTCATCCATGTAAACCTTATAATGCGCCTAAATCATCAAAATACTCGAGCATACAAAGCCTAATGTGGTAGGGCATTACACAGCCAAAGGGCATTCTTCTATTTGCATATGTGCCAAATGGGCATGTGGAAGGGTGGTCTTTCCCTGTCTTCGCGAACAATTTATCTGAGCATCCCGAATAGCCATCCAGAAACAGTGAGGAAGGGTTAACCAACCTCTCTGCGTTGATCCATGAAGGGTGGGAGGGAAGTGATCCTCCGGTCACCATTTAGCCTCCCATAATCAATATACACGCCCACCGTGGTGGCGCTGTGGGCATCTCTTCCTTTTCGCTACGCGACCTGGTCACCCTCGACTTCTTTGAGGGCACCACCCGGGTCGGGTCACCTGTGTTCTGGTCCGACACGGGGCAGATAATACCAACTAATAGCTTCAAGATTTAGCCTGAACCACTTCGCATATGCGGGTTCACTTTCCGTATCGCCACTCACACTGCCTCCTCCTCTAGGTAGATGTGATAGCAAACTTCCTACACACCTCTTCGCATCAAGAATCTTCCACCTTTCAATATTCTTCCCAGGATATGCAAGGCGACTACCTTCCCGAAATATAGATGAAATGACAACTGACACCGTCCCGCCTCCCGAAATAGGCATATTTCAACCCACAGCAAAGGTTTGAGCCTCTATTGTAAATTACTGTCTCCTTCCTCAATTACCAAAGGTAGAATTTCGCTTTTTCCTCCCATCGCCTTCAGACACTTTCGCCATGAGCCTGGGCTTCTACGCTCTTCCGAACACTCAACCGCCTCTTCAACAACTCTGCTTCCTCCTGCTATCACCGCTTCCCTCCGTGGATTGTGTCACGATGCAGATTTTCCTAGCCATCTTTCCACCTAAGCAGATGTGCTTTTTTACTCCCAAGTGGAAGATGCCGAAGTTCATGTTCATGTTTCCAGGCAGCCGCATAACACCATTTCTCGGAATCATAACGCATCGAGGGCCAACAGCTGGCTCCCTAGGATGATACATTACACTGGCCCCGCTATGTACTGGTTCTAGTTATCAAGGGCCAACAAATCCACCGATAATAGAATTGTCGACTGATGAGAACATCCTCCACCGTCCCTTTTTGCATTCACGGATCTATCTCAAAGAGACAATGATGAGGCGGCTTTAGTTCTCCTAAACCGAGCTGTTAGGCATCAAAATAGGAGGATTCACACTCGCACCCGTGTCTGGGCAAAGGCCTTTCTACGTAAGTGCCTCCAATATTAACCGGAACGTTGGACAAACCCGCATCTTGTAATTTCAACGAGTTCGCATTGATAATAGCACCGACTTGTTCAACAGAATAGCCTTTTTGTCAACATTCAACCCCCTTTCACTAGAAGTTGCCAAACTCTGTACCGTGATAGACTGTCGATCATGTCATGGTGGATGTTGACTTTACGCTCAACACTTCTCAGATTTCAAATTGATTAATAAATTTTTTTTGCTTTGTGCTGGGCTGAGAAAAGGTTGGCAAGTATTTTTCTCGCAAATCGCTTGATCACCACCTCCTCTCGGTTCAAACTTCTTCACTTTCCCTGCCCTTTTTCATCGTCTGTGTGATAGCCAAGCCGAGCCCTTCTTACCACTTCTCAATGTGATGATCGCTTTAACTTCATCCATCCTGTAATTCTTAGCCCACTGAAGAGCTCACTTCATGCAAATTCTGGTTTGGTTGTGTCTTAGAGGGAATTTTCCCGCACCGCTGGGCCGGGCCGACGGCCTTGATATTGAATACCGTGCCATCATATTTTTGGGAAATTTCACTTGTAGTCACGCTGCTTTGAGAAATTTCGAGTGTGTTGCCTATATTTTTCTTATCGAGTGTGCTTCCACCGAGTCAACCCTTTGATCGCCCAAGATTCACTTCCCTTTGTTCTTCCAACAAAGTCGCTCTACCACCTTACTCCAAATTCATAATAGCCCGCTCAACTCGACAAGATGGTGGTGGTCGTTGTCGGGCCGAGGAGGATCCACACTGCAAGTGCAGGAGGCACATGTGGAGGAGGTCCAGTTTCTGTGAGAGGCCTGGGGGTGGTTCCCTCCAATCGGGATCACAGCACACACATGGGGTTGCATCTGCATTTGTATTGCCCACTGCATTGGCTTGTTTAGCCACAAAGTCTCTTACTGAAGGCACACTTGGGCAATGCTCTCCTTGATGCTCAGTGGACTGACAGTTGAAGCATGATTGGTTAGGTGCAGATGCCTCATTCACCGCTCAGATTTCATGCCGATTCCTCATTTCAAGCCTTCCAACCTCCTCATGCCGGACAGCCTTTGTTGGCTCCATGTCCTCCCGAGAGTGAGTATATGCTCCCCTTGATTTGGTGGTGGCTCATCCCTGTCTGGTTTCCTAGATTCGCCCATCCCAAGCTTTGGAGGTTTCCAACATAGTCGATAAGTCCATGGCTTCATCTAGATTCTTATCAGAAATCCCTCCACACATAGTTCCAATAATCGCTTCCATGAAGTATTGGACAACCATCATAGAAGTGGCTTCAATCATAACATCCACATGTATCAAAGCCATGGTATGGCATGCACCGATGGTTTCCATATCTCTCCCAATACGGTAGAACCCTCATTATCAGCGGGCTACAAATGTATAAATTTGCCTTCAAACTCGCTGGGTCCCGCACCAAGAATTTTTTTTCAAAACTATGCTTTGCTCCCCCAACCGATGGTCTCGCCTTAGAGAATTGGGCTTCTCAAATTTTTTGGCTTTGTCTTTGAGTGTTAGCGAAAGGTCTTCGGGTGCCACAGATCCATATCAATCGTGACCTTCCACAAAAGAGCAAACTTCCTCAAACTCCTGATGTGTGTGTATGGATTCCTGCTTTCCACAGCAACCATGGAAGGTAGGGAACAGGGACACCAAATAAGGCCTGACAACCACATCTTCTGCAGGAGGTATAATGCATGAGGCTGCACTCACCCTTAAAAAGTGTGGTCCCTCATTGACACAAGCATTAGGATTTGCATCCCCGACTATTTGTTCTCGTGGAGGCTCCATCTACATTATGTGACCGACTTCAAACCCCTGTTCTTGAGAAGCACTAGTTCTCTCTAGCCTGCCTGCAGTGTTTCTATCCCAATGTTGCATAAAATCCTAGGAACACAACACAAAACAGTGAGAAACCAAAGACAAGGCTACCAAAAAGAGTTATAGTTGATCAAATTTTAGAAACAAATAAAAACTAAGAATGTACAGTATGAAACATGCAATTTCCCCTGCAGTGAACTGTAAACGGGGAAATAATGATAAAATTAAAAAGGAATGAGAATTCACCAACACTTGTGATGTGGATCACAAGTTCAACAGCTTCTCACTCACACTTCAGCACCATCCCCGGGTAACCAGACATTTGATTCATGCCACAAAGAAAAAATCGAATCAACAAAATTTATATCCTAGGGTCTTACCGTCAGAGCTGGGTTTACCACAAGATAGTAGCCAGTCAAAACCCAAGGATGGGCTTTCATGTCGAGTTACATGGAGTAAAGTTGGTGTTTCCACTTTGGATTTGGGGTTTCGTAAAAACAAAGTGAGGTCGATGGTCGGTAAAACTCAGAACTGCAGAAAAACAAAGTGCAATCTGCTTCCCTCAACCAACGTGGGCTTAGGTCTACTAAAGTAGCCGCGTGAATGTCCCCGTGGTCCCCGCGCCAGGGAGGATGACCTATAGTCATTTCCCGGTACCGATCTAGGTTTGGCTATAAAAATCCAACCCCTAAGAGTTCTAAAGTATTACAACATTTATGATTCATCGATGTTTTAAAGCAGTTAAAACCATCCGCTGAATCTAACCTGCAGAGCTAATAAATGGCAACTAATTGAGCATCAGTGGATCTAGCAATAAGTATCCACTTAACCTTGAAAGTTTGCCAAGTACTAACCACTCAAGGTACATCACAGGGATTTAAACCCACGTGTGAGATGCAGAAACAAAAAATGATGATAAATGCCTGCATTGCAATGCAGAAAGTATTACCTCAAACCTCTAACTCCAATGGCCTTTCGCGATTAGAGGCTTAGCCAAGCATCCTTTGAGTTGTCATCTTCAAAGGGTTTTTGGCATGTGAGAAAATAAGAGAAAGGGAGAGAAAGTGAAAGAAAATTTCAGAGGCTGGAAAGCTGAAAGCTTTGGTGCCAACTTTATTGGTAAAAACAACAACCCCTGTTACATGAGCTTGACTGAGCTTATATAGTGCTCAGAGTCAAGGAATTTACATAAATGTATGAAAGATCACACTACATTGCTGACATTTTATAAAAGCCACAAAAAGCGATCAAAAGTGAACAATACAAATAAACAAAGGAGAGTGCGAAATTTGCATGTCAGAATGCATGCGGTACCACATGGCATAGGTTCCGCATGGTGCGAAATTTCACAAAGATGCGAAAATTTCGCACCGCGAAAATTTGCCAACACTACAAAAATTTTCTCGCACTCACTCTCCTCCGTGATTTAGCTCCAATTGGGATCCGCTTGTTCATGAAGCTCGAGCTTGGCTCTGCTCTTCACATTTGAATCGGGTTTGAAGATAAGGTACAATTGGTCTTGCAACCATGCAAAAATATCCACAAAATATGATTAAGAGTATTAGTCGGGACCTTACGTATCACTTAGTTATTACATTGATTAGTACAAAAAGTGCCCAAAACCCGAATAAACAGCCTCAAACAAAAGACTATTCGTACTAATCAAGGAAGAAAAGGAGGTCATTTCTCTTTTGTGCAATTTATGGCTTTGTCTTCCTGTTCAAGCTAGAAGAAGGAAGAGGCAAGTTTGTTTCAAAGAAGGAGGAAACAAGGTTTGGAAACTCCTAAGCTCCTTTCCCTATGTTTGAGTTAGGAAAACCCTAACTCTTTCTCTAAATGTGTTATACTGTTTGAGTCATTGTAATCCTCACTACAAAATGCTTATATAAATGAAATCGCCGTTTTTAAACGAGATATCGCGCACTTTCCAAAACCCACATTTTTGTCATGGCCATCACTCATCCAAATTGAGTGATACAAATTTATGAGTAAACTAGACTTTTAGGAGAACAAATCTCCCTAAAATAAGTGTATTCAACTTGGACCCCATTGGACCTTAAAATTCGGCCAAAGGAGGGCTTCATTTCTGTGTCAATTCGTTCACCATAGTTTTGTGTTTCAACAGCTTTTGGTATTTGGGTCATAAGTTGAGTTTCCACTCATCCAACAAATTGAGTTATTCAAATTTTTAAAGTAAACTAGACTTCTAGGAAAACAAATCTCATTGAAATAAGTGTATTCAAATTTGGACCCCATTAGGTCTAGAAAATTTGTTAAAGTGAAGCGTTGTTTGTAGGAAATATTTCGATGTAAAGTATTTGAAATAAATAAATAAACGAAGGGTTGATATATGAAATATGAACACATGAACAGTAATACAAACATGTAAATGACTAGTATGATAAGCCTAACTCAAATAAAAACCTAATAAGCCTGATTTTCTACATATATTTCAAAGTGGATAGACAAGTAGGCATTGCCTATGGGGGTTTACAAGTTATAAGTTAGCCCCATTGGGTCATTAAAGTGGCCCCATTCAGTCACATAACATGTGCATAGGTCAACGCTCAGACAGCTGATGATAATTTTCGGTATATACGACCCTGCCGGGTCATACAAGATAGACAGTCACAAGCTTCGTACGCTGATGATACCTTCAGT